>JAQGAE010000852.1:0-28940 GCA_034696685.1 Julus scandinavius | reverse complement strand
TATTTTAACGTGAAAAACGACAATCGAATGCCCTTGCTGATTTATCAAGCTATTTTAAACAATTTTTATTTTTATTTCATCTATTTTTGTTTGGCTGTGAGTGTATTTGCAAATTTCACCCATTCAAAGGGATAGGATGGTAATCCCCCTTAATAAACAGGACCTAGGACCGGAAAGGGTGAGGTCTATGATGGGCCAAATGATTACCAAATGTTTTCAACTTAAAACCTTATTAAGAAAGTATTCTTATTTCCAAATTAGCAAAAATTTCATGAATGGGGATTGTGCAAAATATAACTTTCTATTCAATTCAATCCAACTCAGTACCCAACAGTCAGCAAATAAATGCCATATGGTATGAGGTCGCTCAGGAGAATGCTCCTACGTCAGTAGCGACTTAGACATCATTGTTAGATTGAATTTTTACTAAATCTGGACTTTCGCCAGGAAGGAAACAAGATGTGAATTACAACAACAAAATTAAAACGTTTGAATAACCCCATAGATAACTTTTGGCTTCTGGCCCTCAACGTTTCTCAATTTAGAGAGTGGAGCATTTCTGTCACACTCGCGGAATGTTAGTAACTGCCCTTACCAAATCTAGCGGCCCCTCTTTAACTACTTACAGTGTAAACCCAGCACAAATATAAAATATGGGTGTTAATTTAAAGAATATTCAAAAATATCTTTCTTTAATGGTTTTAAGTTTTACAAACCAGAAACAATAACTGGATATTTTTACTCTTTATTACAGAAATGATGTGAGATATTACCAGGCATATTATGAAACCTGCTATGTGGTGAAGTTTTTTGAAAATAAATTGCGTTAAAATACTGGAAAAATGTACCCCGGATATAGTATGTTAAACTCAGGCATAAATGTTTGGAGCAGACACATTCTTTTGCTTCACTCCGCCGTATACATGTTCAATGCAGACAGTGTAATATCATCGCATAACCATGACCCACTTCCTAAGACATATGCACAACACTTAAAACAGCATTCTGGTAATGGTCGATTTTGCTGACAAATAATCATGATCAGTATGGTCATAACTGTAATACATATGATAAGTTTGTTCTACTTTACGAAAACACTATACTGATTAGAAACACTCGAGCGTGATACCGAATTACACATTGATTTTTAATGTAGCCTTAACAACACTAAAACAGTTAAAATGCATACCTAATAATTTCAGTCTGATGAAATTCCCCAATGTATAAAATCCATAACTGATATATTGTGATTCACAAACCTCTCCCTTACCATTGAATTACCAAACAATGCGTCTATGTTAATAAAAAAAAACTATGGTGACACCCTATAATTGATAAAAAAATATTGGAGTTGATACTTCTTGTTATTTGTCCTCGCCAGTTACCAAGGTAGCAAAATACAAAAAACTGCAAACCATCTAACTTGACATAAGAGTTGTGATGGCAATGAACCTTAACATGCGAAACCTTAAATTAGAAACAAGGCTGAAAAACACTCCTCCATACTTACCATCATGTATTATGTAAAATATATTTTAGATACCTGGTTATAAACATAGAAAAGCCGTATAAATAAGGCTGGAATCGTATTGCAGAAAACATTGCCATGCCTATAAGCTAGGCCAAGTACTGCAGTGTATATAATTACACTCGTTTCTTATTCGAAAACCAGATGTCGTACAAAAAAACTGAAATAGCCATTTTAAAGAGCAGGAAATTTGGTTTTAGGTCACTATATGGCGCCATAATTTATGCAGAATTTCGAACAAACTATCAAAAACAAAATGGCGCCTCACTCGAAAGCGTTCACGCGAGAGGAACAACGAAGTGTCATTCGTTTTTTAGTGTTGAAGGAACACTTCAGTGGTCAAAAATAACAAACAGACGATGATGTGAAACTTGTGGTTCAGCAACATCTACAAAGCCAACATAACGCATTTTACGAGAGGTGTATAAGCAATCTCATCAAACGTTGGGATAAATGTGTCAACAAACTCTAATACTACATTGAAAAATAGAAAATTTCCTGCTCATTAAAACGGCTATTTCTGTTTTTTTGTACGACATTTGGTTTTCGAATAATAAACAAATATGCAACACATTTTGACCGCCCCTCATAGCAATGAAAATTAATTTTCAATAACTTCAAATATATAATAGTTAAGACGTATTAAATGTATTAGTGGAATGGATTTTTCAGTATTTGACATAGTTGTAAAACTAAAATCCTACGATTATAATCTTCAAACTGCATTGCCTGCAACAGTTATAACTTTAAAAAAAATTAGCATACTTGTACACAAGCATAAATTCGGGCTTTTGTATGTTTTGGCAAAAATTACAACCGTTGTTTAATTATGTGCAATTTCAACAATTCCCTTAAGAATGGGGAAAAAATGCAAATGTTATAGACAGTTGATCCTCACACACTGAACCTGACCAACTCCCAAACTTCATGTTCTGTCCTATAGCATAATGATGTATGCAAATTGTGTAGTATATCATGTTTAAACAAAAAATAATCATGCCTGCATTAACATTTTAGTGGCTGCTGGGAAAAAGCATGATATACACATGGATAGCTCGACATTCTGAGAAAAGGTACATAATGTACGTGTTGCCATAGCAACAAAAGGTAATAACAGTCAAAATGTATAAAGCTACAAATAGCAAGCGTGGAGCGAATGGAATTAATGAGGCTAATGCATTTGCATGGCTGGACATAGAGGACAGATAAATTCTTGCATTATTAGAAAGCATTCAAATAACATAACCTTAAACAACCCTTTAACGACAATATGCATAGCCAGTTGCACCACACTTAAGGGAAATTAACATTACTGCAGACGAATGGCTGTGTTTAATGAACAATTTAACTACCAATTTGCAAATGTTTGCACTTTGCCATTTGTAATTGGTTCGCAAAGAAGTCAGACAAAATCCGATGAGGCTACAATAGTTCAATGTACTTGCTAATTCAGGGATACAACATGTTATATTAAACCATCCACATTAGCAGAATATAATTACTTCCACAATGTAGATAATTAACTATGCCAAAATGACAGCAGAGCCAAAAATGAGTGTTTTCCATAAAGACGTCATTAGCAACGAGCCGATTAATTAACTAAATTATGCTATCATCTAATAAAGAAAAATAATAAAGCAACACGCATAAGCTGATAACAGACAACTGCTCAAGTTATACTGTTGAAAATTCAGCGAGATACAAATGTGACCAGTGACGATGATAACAAATTAGAAGATCAGATGAGAAGTATTTTACTTGTATTGACTTTTCAAACACAACTACCCATTTTTATAATTTTTTTTACTGTACAGTAGAACCTGTCTAAATGGATACTCTTGGGACTGGTGAAAAATATGTTTTTAGACAGGTTCATCAGCATACATGCACACATTAAGCTGCCAAATAGGGAATTTCCTCTTTTTTCAATCCTAGATGAGTCACTAGCTATTGGACAACATATTAGTGCATGTACAAGTATAGTAATTGTCTTGCATCTCACTGTGCATTTGGTAATAATTGTGTAGGCCTATATATGACAAAAAAAATGGCGTGTAAAGGTTCAATGCACACGACAATGACATTCTGTCTGTATAGCCCTGTGTCAGTACAAAAAGGCTCATCCAAGTGCTTCACACAAGGAACTCATACAGTGGATTGAGAAAATCAAGGTCAGCCAATCCACAATTTCTAGAATACTGAAGAAGTCAACAGAGCTTCTAGCCAAAACTGACAACAAAAACTGTAATGTTAAACGTCTACGGGCCATCAGATGTCCAGCTATGGAGTCGGCACTTATTGAGTGGTTCAATGCCAACCAGGAACGGGTCAATCTAAGTGGTAACCTCATCTTAGTTTGATATTTTTTGCAGTTCCATTGTTGATATTCACTTACAAAATCATTGGGGCCAATAAAAAGTATTCATTATTACTTTAGTGAGGTTTATTCATTTTTACATGGATCCAAAGTCGGGACCAGCACATTTTATGCATTTAGAGAGGTTATTCATTTACACAGGTTCTACTGTAGTAGTATTCTGAAATATAGGAAATTGATAGAGACTAAGAAATTGGCATACCTAATGAAATCGAAGTATCTCCAACAATTGTCTGCTAATTCGTAGGGCGTTCTTCAGTATTTTCATAGTACTGCAGTAATATTTCCCTGCCTATTTCCAAAATAAGTAGATTTGCTGTGTAGTTTACTGTTTATAAAAAGTTAATCATTGCATTAGTTTTATCGTATCATATCACGTTGTAGATATTGGGTCCTACAACTTCCCAATTATGGTCAAGCAGGCTACTTACAGAATCAACACCGGATTCAAATGTTAAATAAAATTTTAATTTAATCACCAATTTCTCACAATCAAGTGTGAAATATGAAAGCATCATTGTGAAAGGCTTTTTGCACAAAACTCATTAGCATCGCAAATGATGAAAAATGAGGTCCCTCCAGTTGGTTTACATACAAACAAATCAAAAATTGCACTTATAAACATTCTCAAGTCGCAACAAACAGTTGCACTTTCAATAAATTAAGAAAAAATAATACAAGGTGAAAATAAAGTGATGTGTTAAGGCATTATTTAGAAAATGTCGACTGTACTATCAATCTGCACTCGCAGCACTACAGTTCTAACATTTTAAACAGTGTTAAACACTGCACTGCGGACTGAAAGCTACACATCTAATATCAGTTTTTTTTAGTTACCCTAAAACACAAATCTACAGGGTTTTGATTGAAAATGGAACATAAAATAACAGAATCTAATTTGTTTTAACTAAACTCTTTGAAGCCGAAATGTATATGCCGTGAGGTTCCCACACATTTATTAAAATCCATAAAGATGTCAAGAATAAAAATGTTGGAGTCTTATAGTCTGTTTCTAAAAGGCACCTGACAAGTTTTTAAAACACATTAAAAATCAAATACGAGTAACCTAGTTAAGAAAAAAAAAATTTTTTTAAACAAATTCTCTATACAATCTACAATTATGTATAATGACCCTTTTTGGACTTCAGCATCAAATGATTTACTTCAACCATTTCTCCAAGATTTGTTAGTGACAATCTTTGAGAATGTGTGGTCGTGTACAAAATCATAACAAAATATTTGCAGGTGAGATTTCGTAGATCTAGCTTCAATTTACTAAAACAAAAACTTTTTTCAGGACTAGAGATCGTTAAGGAGGAACCCTGTAGCATGTGCAATTTGCTCTAAACTTTGGGAAAAAATATCACAACAATTTGAGTACATATAACAAAATGTGAAATTAATTTGTATTACTACTATATTGGACATACGTGAATGCTGGTTTTCACTGTAACCCCGGATACAATAACTAGAACAAAATGTGTGAAAGACCCAGGCAAGGCATTAAATACGGCAAGTTGAAGTGGCTCAGGGCAAATACGTTCGCCCAAGCAAAAATAATACAACCACATAATAACTGACAAGTGAACAATGATGGGCTTTAAAGATCCCAAAATAAAACGCAGGCATACCTGATAACATAAATACGGCTACCCGTTACACAAACATAAAACATGTTAAAGATAAAAGTTTTAGCAGGGCAATCTTACGAGACCGTTGCAAATAATCGTATCTGGGGAAATCAAAAAAGTAATATTGCCAAGTTTGGAAAAAATTATAGTCACAGAACTAAACGAAATATTGTCCTTGTACGGTGTAAGTGAAATTTCTCTAGATGAATTGAGGTACTGGGAAAGCTGACCAGAGTGAATAATTTGGCGACATTCCTTATATTTTTTTAGCCGAAACTTAGTATAACCATTAATTTCAGACAAACAAAATGTGGTGTGGACCATAGTCATATAACTGCGTGAAAATACTTTGTTCTTATTCGTGTATTATACTTGCGCATCTCAAATAAAAATAAAATAAAATTGCAGTGCTAAAACTCCATTATTTTAAAATAAACAATTGCTACTAAAGTGCACAAGGCCCGATACTCACCCTTCTGCAGCCTACCTTGGGGGGAATAAAATAACCATGAAAATGGCAATGGAATTATTCTGGAATGGAAATTACACCTGTGCATGTACACATTTCTTCCAGGATGTGAAGGTGTGCAAAGAAAGTAGCGAAAATGTGCTACCAAGACGTAGAAGACGAGAAAGAGAGGGGAGGGAAAAAAGAGGCAAGAAAGGTTTTGCAGACACTATTTTCACAAACTCACGTCTAGCACCGTGAAATGGCAAGCATGATGGATTCACAACCTTGGTTTCCTGAAGAACTATGGACTTACGAATTTTTAATCAAATATGGCTATCAGTTATTAGTTTCAAGAAGATCACAGATTTCGGAAATTGCTCGGTACCAAGCAATCCTTTCTTTCTTTCTTTGGTAGATGCATCATCCGATCATTTGCTCCTAAAAAGTCGAGAACAAATTTTGCATTAAAAAACCACAACAAAATTGAATGCTATAAAACTACATGTTTGAAGTTCATTACATCACATATGTTCATTGTATAGTTCACTGAATGTTTTTACAGTTGTCTTTAAAAAAACCCTGCAAAATACATTTTTTAAGGTTTGTTATGCTTGCTTTTTAATTATATCAAGAAACTTTGAAGTACGTGAAGTAATTTGAAGTCGTAGACAATTCTGTCCCAATATTTTGCTAACCAGGGCTTTAAACCCAGGTTTCTCCACTAATCTCCGGAACTTGCTAGAAACAAGTATGACCAAAAAATGCAGAAAGCCAGAATGTAACTCATCTAACATTCGTTTGTGAAAGGCACTAAAAGACCAATGGCAATTGGGTATGTTATAGACAAGATGAGCAAGTTAATACACCCATACATCGCTTTACGGCATAGATACGTTCCGGAATAGTTAGCCGTAAAGCAAAAAGCCATATAAACGAATACATTTTTTCTGCATTGTGATTTTCATATTTTTCCTTCTTAAACGAAGTGAAACCCATAAGTTGTTTAATTGTTAGTCAAATCTGACCTTGTTTGCGCAAATTGGAGTAACTTATCACATTCTTTGGCCACTTTCTTTAATTACAGCATTTTTTTGGCTGTATAACGAAACATTGTGGGTAGTAAATCGAAAAAGTGCCATAAATAAAAAAGGCCGTTATAGCAAAAGGCCGTATGAATAGCGGCCGTATAGCGAGATATAGGTGTACCCAGTTTTTAAAGATGTGTTTATGAGAAAAAATTGTGTATTTGAATCGATGATATAGGATAAAATCATTTCCATCTAGGCATGCAAGCTCATTACTCTTTGCACCAACAAAGAAAAAAAAGGAGGAGGAAATCGTCAGCCTAAATAAAAATTATTAAACGAACTAGAACATTTCACTGCATGGATCACACTTGTAAGTTATCAAGAGGAATAGAAACCTACCTTAATTTAGGATGATGTCAATATTACATGTGCACAGTTTCCTGCCTGTAAAGAAAATTGAAACATTTTAAGAATTACCAAAGAGTTAAAACCAGGAAAAAAAACTTCTAGTATAAATTTTAGTTTCTTTGCAATGATAACAGCAAATCTCAAACAAAAAAAAATTGACTTAGATTGCCTGATGATCATTATGCTGTTATTTCTGATGACGATATGCAACATTTTGATGCCAGTTTCATAAATTTCCTAGAATCAACACATTTTGAGTCGTGGCAGCATCAGTGCCAAATGAGAAATTATGCCATTTACAATTGAATACTTTTGCAATACGTCAACAGATGCAACAGCAGGTGGGAAGGCGAATAATACATGACAAGAATAAATCGTAAACTTAATTTTGTAAATGCAACAGCTGATCAAATAACACATACATTGCAATTCAAACATGCATTGAGGCAGTCTTAAACATTAATATCACTATTCAATTCTCGTTGCCCATACAAGAAGAAACTGGTTTAAAACAGTCATGCTAACCAAAAAAGTGATATTTAATAAGAACCTCACCTTCATATCCTTGACCAATTGGAAAGATAAAACAAAGAAAATAAACATTTAATACATTTGAAGCGATGGTTAGTGGCTGCATACAATTATGAAAAAAGACCTAAGACCCAACAGTTTAAAATAAAAAAATTGAATAAATCCTGCCATTTCTAAGTAAAAATATCCAAGTAGTTATGATTATTTATGATTATCTCTTGGCAAGAAGCCCCTTGAATTTGAGGCCAGTGGATGCAGATAACATGGAATTCGCCAAATTTGAAATATATATCAATGTTTGATATAAAATTGTATGTGAGAGTCTAATATCGATATATTGAATTATATAAAAATTGTTATGCCCAATGCCACAGTTGTTCTGAACTCAACAGGCGCCATTAAAGCGCTTAAATAGCTGGAAACAATTTTATCAGGTGAGCTAACAATATGTGAACCATAAGTATTCTTATTGCCAGCAATTGTCATTCATGTTTCCATCTACTTGGTAACAAGATTAAAACTTGACAACCAATATACAAACTTCGCTTTACATTTGAATTTCAGTAAAAACTACAGTGTAAAAGTCAATGAGACAAAAATTATGGTTCAATTAACAGTGCTTTAATTTTATTTCCTTTAAAAATATGCCAATAACTTAGGCTATGTGTTTGTGATTGTATCTTGTAATTTAAATGTGTCGATGGGTAGATTACTAGCTTAACACATAGATGATGATAAACTTCTAAAGAAATTGACTAGTTCAGGGACAAAACAACCAAACTTCATTCAAAAAGGGACCACATAAAATGATTTATCCATCTAGTAACAAATGACCCTTCTCGATTTTGAGAATTACTTGGAATACTAAGCTAATTAACTACCATAAAACAACAATACAAAAGAAAAGTTTAGACCAATCTTTTAGATTTTTAATTATAGAAACCGTCATTCATTACGTATTGAGATAGTAATTTAGAAACCTCTAAGATGTTCAGTGGGCTATCGATCCACATTTTGTGAATGCTATGAATCTCTTTAAATCGTTACCTAAAGATTCGATGTGTTACATACTAATAGACAGCTTGTTAGTTCCTTTCGCTTTAGCTTATGAAGCAGACCCTAAATTTCACTGACTAGTTAAGGTTAAAAAAACCACGAATCGGAATTTTCCGATGCATTTAACGGCATAATGTCTGTAGCAAACTTCAGGCATAGTGTACTCACAACGTACATTACATGCATTTTTCGTAAGCTATGTAATAGAGTTGTACACAATGTAAAAGTAAATAAAGGATCAATAATACATGTTCTGAATTTCCCTGAGTCCCAAAAATTCTGGGAAATTAAGTTTTGTGAAATCAAGGGTCTGCTTTATTCAGCACGCAGCAAATTCGATGTAAAAATGCAACGTCTATAACATTATTTAAAATTAAATAAAAAGGCATCTTTCGTAGAGCTACAATGCATATACTATTTTCTGGATTGTGAAGCATAATACTGATAATCCGTTATAACAATAATCACTGAGAAAGAAACCAATTTAGAATATTCCTTCGAATGGTTTTCTTCACTTACAAGGAATGATAGTTATGTTCCGTCCTGGACCGGTAAAATTTGAAGGCAACGTAGCAAATGGCAAGAAGGCCAAATGCTAGTATTATGCCGCCGAAGAAGCTAGGTGCATCGAAACGTCTTCCTCCGGTTGCTGGTGGCGGTTTAGTGGTGGTGGTGGTGGTGGTGGTAGTAGTGGCCTGGGTTTTTGTGGTTGTAGGTTCTGAAGTTGATGGTGAAGTGGTGGACTGTGTGCTGGTTGTAGGCTCAGCAGTTGTTGTAGATGGTGTCGTAGTGGTAGATGTAGGTATTGTAGTAGTGGTAGTGGTAGAAGTAGATGTTGATGTTGTAGTGTTTGGCGAAGGTGGTTCAGTCGGCAAAGAAGTTGAGCTATTCAACAAATCTTGTGTTTGTTGGGGTACAGGTGATACTGAAGAATTCGTTGCATTACCCGACACTGCTACCGTTTCGCTTTTGTTTGTAGCACTTGACTGAGAATTCACCAATCCTATTAAAATAACAATTATATCATCAAGTACAACATCACAACACCATACGTACAATTATAAACCTAAATTGAACATGAAAACCTAACCAAACTAACTAAGCAGTTCATCGAAAATTACAGCAAGAAAATACACAGCTAAAGTGATCTGCAGACTCAAAACACTAAGACCTCATCATTGGATATGAACCACCAGATTAGATTTTGGTTAGGAATTTGGGTTAGGAAAATGTCTTATTATACAAAAATGATTTTCAGAATATGCCATATAGACCAGTTTTTGGGAGTTGACATACAGCGCTAACTTTCTAACAAAATGTTAAATGAAAACCTTTTATATAAACCAGTTGAGACAACCAAGTACTATCAGAACTTCAAACACACACACGTCTGAATAAAGAACTTATTAGTAATTAATAAAAAATAATAGCAACATAGTCGTGCAGTTGTGTTTGTAAGCATGTCTTTAAATAAGACTTGTAATTTAACTAGGCCAACTTAGTACAATATGTTACTGGTAGAAACTTAAATGAAGATTGAAATCTTAGCCAGGAGGTCAAAACTATTGCAGTCATCAATGTTTGCTTTGTTGAAGGACAAATCAGTAGCCAAGGAATCGGCCATGAACAGCTAGCTTGTGATAAATCTTGCGATATAAATGAAATCTGATATAATAGCACAAAGTACTTTTGTTAACCATGTACAATGTTATCAATTCTCAGATGCAGATGTATTCTTTAATTTTTGGTTTGAGGAAAATAGGCTCAGCATGCGTTTTGCCTGAGAAAAGACAAAATGGCTCTTAACATATGAATCATAGTCGACGCCGGTGGTCGAGTGGGTTATGTGCTTGCCTCTCGATCCTAAGATGCGTGGTTCGCTCAATGGCCGAGGTCGGTGGGAATTTTTACGGATGGGAGAAATTCCCTAAGTGGCGGATTTTTCGGATGAGAGTTTAAACCGAGGTCCGGTGTTGATTTTTGCACGTTAAAGACCACTCGAGAGGGGGTGGAAGTCCCCCTCTCGTAGGCAAAATTCACAGGTAGGTGATGAAAGCTCATCCCCTTGTGTTGCAGAAATAGACCAATGTTAAAAATCAACAAACAAGCGAACATGTGTATCATATCGTGGTTTCCCAATTTGAAGATACTTCTTTAAAACACTTTCAACCTAAAGCAGATCTAATGTCTGAAAAAAATGTGTGTACAAGTTGATATATGTTACATAATATATAGGAAGAAATTTTTGATCAGCATAAGGTCATCGTTTTTCACCAAGCGTGGTAACCGCTAAGGTCATTAAGATACTATCCATATTATAAATAAATCTATCCTTCATAGCAATTTAATGAGGTTATTTGGAGAAAGGGGCGTTTCCTAATAGATTATACAAACTAAAGTACATGTAGATCATCAAATGCAGAAACGTGAAAACCGAATAGGTTTAGGGAAAGCAAATATTACACATATTCATTAAACATATGTACGTAGCGGTTGAAAACTAATTCAAAAACTGTAATGAACACAATTGCACACCTGAACCAAACGCCGACACCAAAACTGTCGACTCATGAGTAGGCTATACCGTCTAATAACGTACGCCTAATAAGATAGGCATCTCAATGCCAACAAGTACAATAGGAATAAAGGAAAGTTGAATTAACATTTCAGGATACTGCAACGTGAGTATGATTACCATAGTTTATCGGCTTCTGTAGCACAAGTTCAACTTACCAGATAGTAAAGTAACGATAGAAACCGACACCAATATTCGTAGCGAAGCCTTCATTTTGCTGTCATCCAATTTGCTCGTATCAACACTATATTTGGTTCGACAAATTTGTAAAAATAATAATGCAATGCCGGAACTTAGCGGCAATTACTGACTAGAATTAAACAAATAATGACTTTTAGGAAGCTATACGTGTCGCATATCACGATCAAACAAAACGAACTGGGAAACAACAGTCAGCTGACGCCATTTTGTGAATTATTACGTGTGGCGCATGCGCATCAATCCTTGCGACGATTGCGTCATCAGGGGTAGTTCGCTACGTAATATTGATAGCCGCAGGATGGCACATAGATAGTTATTGGCCTATATACATCACATTACCATTAAATAATAAAAAAATTGAAGTCGTGTATTTTCTTACATTATCTGAGTGTAGAGGTACTCGAGTGTTTAAAAAAAATATTATCGCAGCTCTAAAATCAATATTTCGGCCAAAAATTGACGTTTACATAATTTCATTTTTTGAAAAAAAAACAAAAAACATTTATACATTTAAAAGTCAATTTGTTTGGCAGAAATACAGGGGTTAGAATTGCGGTATATAATTAGTTTTTTGAATTCGCAATGACATTCAGTAAATACAATTCATGTATAAAACCAGAATTTTAGAAGTCGATGTGTTGCCAACATTTCAAGAAAAGTGATATCTGAAACAAGAAAAGCTAAAGCTGCAAAAACAAGTTAAAACTGGAAAAAACATGTTTAAAAACCCCTTTAACGCCTTTATTAATTGTATTAATTATCACTTGAAACAGGTCCATAAGCACGTGGGGACCTGCAATACCGAAGCAGTTAATTGATATAACTCCATATACTATATTGTAGCAGATGTAGCCACTCCTGGGAACGGCCCAAAGAAACAATAAAATCAACGAATTGTATATCAATAAATCAACATATTTATTACAATATTACATTTATTTATTACAACTGTCAGGTGTTTTTTATGAAAAAACAAATGCCATTTATGTATAGCGATAACAGGATTTCACATTGCCTATCCCATATATCATTCTGTTAACGTCCTCTATAAAGTCAATCTCGGATATTTGATGGTTTATTTTGTTCTGATCTGAATTTAATATCCGTGACCACCATAGCCGCCATGACCACCATAACCTCCATGACCACCATAACCTCCATGACCACCATAGCCACCATGACCGCCTCCATAACCACCTCCATAACCACCTCCATAGCGAGGAGCTGGGTGACCATGTTGTACAACTTTGTATGAGAAACCATAGGGGTGTCTAAAACAAATTAAAAAGCGATAATTTAGAAATACTCATTTAAATCTAAATTTAAATCTACTCACGTTTATACTCTAACATACCGGCTAACATCAACTGAAGCTTTACCACCGTAACCACCATGTCCGTATCCACCTCCATAGCCACCACCATGACCATATCCACCTCCATAGCCACCATGACCACCACCATAGCCACCATGACCATATCCTCCGCCATAGCCACCATGACCACCACCATAACCACCACTGTGGCCGGCCATCCCTACTGAGGCCAAGCAGGCGACAACAGCCAAACACAAAACAGCGAGAACCTGAAAAATCGTAAATATTATTAAATTGGAGGCCCTAATAACAATTTTAGCAATGAAAACAGGTTATTGTTGCTTATGACATGTGTGAAAAAAACTACACAACATTCCTACAAATTTCCAATCTGTAGTTAACTTTATAAGAAAGGTAAAATAACAGAGGTTTGTTTGTCGATCCCAAAGAGTTAAACTTACCAAACGAGCCATATTTTCAGTTAGACGAGGAGAAGTAAATCCAGAGGATGGTTGAGAATGATTTGATGGCAAATACCCTGCTTGATCCATATTTATACAAAATCTTATCCACCAGGTGACCTAAACTTCGCCCAAAATAGTAGGGGTGGCCCTGTGTTACCCTCCGTTGTACAGTGCATGGAGGAAAGGGGTACCCGTCGGTGCAACTCCATTCATAATAGACCAAAAAAAATATTGAGAAAATAGAATACAACTAATAAATAGTTTACAGGGGCGTATAACTATAAAATTTCTATTAAAATTCACGGTAAAGAGAACATTAATGTCTAACGAATTAAGCTGCCATTGCTCCAAATACTTTCAGTTTTTTGTTCAAACACCTCATAATTTGGCAAACAACAGTAAAGTCGACACGTTTTTTAGCAAAAAAAAAAAAAAAAAGAAGGGAGAACAATGATAATTTAGGAAAGCTTGGCTAAGAGGGACTGTTTCCTTTCAAAACATTAATTAACAGATTTAGTTGAACTAGCAATAGAATATAGGGAAACCTGTCACATTGAACACCTTTCTAATATGAACACTTTTGGTCAGTCTCCATCGAAGTAACATTTGGACATACATTGATACAATGAACACTTTTATGCCATGAACATTGAACACACTTTTTGGTTCCTGACCGACAAGCGCACTACATATACATATGTACATTGATCCTGAATTCCATATACAGTGGATACTCGCATAACGAGTATAATTCGTTCCAGAGTCTTACTCGTAATGCAAAACACTCGTTAAGCGAAACAATTTTTATCATATAATTTGATGCAAAATTAGATAATGCGTCCCACCTGCTGTCAGCATGTGCAAACTTACGAACATTTTTCAAACTTGTATTTTAATTTTTTAAAAATCTACTACTATTTTAAAGTGAAAAATGACAACTGAAGCCCCTTGCTGATTTATTAAGCTATTTTAAACAACTTTCATTTATATTTAAACTTTTTTTTATTTGACTGTGAGTATCTTTGCAAATTGACCCATTGAAAAGGATAGGGTTGTAATCCCTCCTAAATTTTTTGTTTTGGATGCCTGTCATAACGCGGGCGCTAGGGCAACTGGATGTTTGGTCAAAGTTATATTTGGACAAAAATGCATTACGATCAGCAATGATCGAATCAAAAAGCAGCAGCAAATTACTAATATTTTCATACAAGTTTGGATATATGATTATGTAGGTATATATGTTGCCCACAGGAAAACTGCGAATAGGTAAAACTGTGCACTGGAAAACTGGGCAAGGGACAACTGGGCATATTGGCAATAATAGGACAAATAAATGTGCAATCAGCCAATGAACGATCAAGTGCGCATCGCATGGAATTTTAACTTAATTCACTTTTGCATTTTTTAATGCAAATTCAACTTATGAACTAGCTAGTTATCGTGACTCACAAAGATCCTAATGGTTCAATTTGGAGTCTTTTATCTTCTGGGAGTTTTCCAGTCCATTTAATTGTAATTGTAGTCACAGTGGGGCGTTGTTTCGCCACGTGTCAATTATTTGATTGGATAAGCTGATAAAGCATCATTGATTGCCTGTGTCGACAATTTGATGACGTACTTTTAATTCAAAAATTATGGCACTGAAACGCGCCATTACACAAAACATGAGAATTCGAGGTTAACTATTTAACAACAAATGCTTTCGTTGTTTTTATTATTTGTAACAATTATTATAACTAACCAGTTATACTGTATGTTTAATTAAGGGTGGCCATTTTTGATTTGTTCTGGTCATGCATACTTTTAACCGGTAATTAAGAGTTGAAAAAGCTGATTCATGTTTTACATTCCACAGACAAGTTAGCCACCAGACGGTCGTATTTTAGAATCTCCCCATTTTAGCCTAAACCGCTGGTCTGGTTTTGCACCCATGTTCTAGCATAATTTTACTGTAGAATAAATTACCATATTTTCCCGCCATTTGTCCTTGCTTTTTACCAGCCCAGCTTAGCATTTAAGAATCAAACCTATTATACTGTGTCATATATCGTGCAAAAAATCCCCAGAAACAGCATTGAATATTAATTCTGGATTTCCCACACAATAACAAATTCAAATATTGTTCAAAACTGAATCATAACGGTGTGGTTTGTCTAAACAAATTTATACACCGATTGGTTAGTATATGTATTGCAATAATTGATACAATGACATGAGACAATTACAGTATAAACTTTAGATACTGAATACCTTATTCTTTCTGGAATGTCATCAATATGAAATGTGTAAAATAAATCACCAGATACATGTACAGGTACCGCCCGATTTTCAAAAAACACATTTGTTGGTTATTTTTTCACAAACAAAAAAATTCGTGTTCCAGACACCAAACTCGACCGGTTTAAAAGTCCTCGACAAATTGAGTCACGACCAATATAGGACAACCACGCAGAAACCAGGTGATCATCCGAAAAAATAAGCTAAGGAAATAAGGGGCGGCTAAGCTATTTATGTGGTTCATTTATATTCCGATTAGATGTATGGGTGTTCCCACCATGGGAAAGCCGGGTAGATCTGAGGGACATCTTCAGGGTGATCACCAATAGCAAGGTGACATGATTAATATCATTATTATATTAACGTACCGATGTGCAAAAAATATATAAATTAACCAGCAACATCAGTATGCGAGACATTTCGCTTTTGTTCTCAACAGTCTTGCCCTAAAATGGCTTTAAAAGCACTGCTGAACTAATCGAATTAAAGCATGAGGACAATTGGACATCTTCTAACAATGTCAAATTACTCATGTCCAAAGTCAACCTTTTTGCCACAACAAATAGTCTGAGGTTTAGTGGGGGAAATTCTACACAAGATGGAAACTGAATTGTCATTGTTAAAGATAACCGTTGTTGCTAACCATGGAAAAAGTGGAAAAACACAAAGTACATAATCCTGTAAACACGAACAGAGTGAAACTGAAACACAACTCTGCATTTTGTTTAAAAGAAATTCATTTCTGATACATGTTTACTGTATGTATGTTGTATATGGTGACAAAATAGTATGAGCAAATGGACAACCATATCATTTCCAATGGGTCAAATTTGCAAAGACATTCACAATTAAATAAAAATAAAAATTGTTTCAAATAGCTTAATAAATCAGCAAGGGGCTTTATTTGTCCTTTTTCACTTTAAAATTGTAGATTTAAAAAAAATTAATATTTATTAAATTATTATTTGAATTTTTGCACTCACCACTTGCCTATCTCATGCTGCCACCTGCTGGCAGCATGTGCAAACTACCGAACATTTTTCAAACCTGTATATTCATTTTTTAAAAAGCTTCAATTTTAAAGTGAAAAATAACAAATGAAGCCCCTTGCTGATTTATTAAGCTATTTTAAACAATTTTTATTTTTATTTAAACTTTTTCTATTTAATTGTGAATGTCTTTGCAAATTTGACCCGTTGGAAATGGTATGGTTGTATATCCCTTAAATACCATAAAGGTGATTATGGAATTTTATAAATTCAAAAAAACAATAAAAATCTAATTACAAAGTTGGTATGTATCGTATACAGATCATCCAAAATATATCTTCACAACTGATTGTAAATAGAAAATACTTAAAATAAATACAATTCCTACCAATCAGCCATATTACCAAAACAAATATTCTTAAAACAAGTTTACTGATTAAAATAATGATAACGAGGGTAACTTGGTAATTTACAAGGGTAATATTCAATTGTGCAATTGGAAATATTGGATAGATGTAATTTTTCCAATCATTCATCAGATTTTTGTATGAATTCGAATTATCTAATGTTGATAATAAACCGTGTATTTTGGATGAGTTTTGGCTGCAGGATATTTTAAACCTCTTGTTTTGGTCATACATGTTCTTGCATAGGTAACTTTTACTAGTCATTTATTCAGAGTTTAAAATGACGTTTTCTAATTATTTTACGGTTATAATTTTATGCTATCTTGCAGCTATACCTAACAGAAATTGATATCTCTGAATGATGAGGCCAGGTATAAGGATGCACACTATATTCAGTGCAAAGCTAAAGGTTATTAATGGAAAATTAATATAACCTTTAAGACCCGTGAAGTTTTTTTAAAAAAAATAGTCTGACATCATTTGCTACAAAAAAATTCTACCAGACGTCCTTCTGAAAACATTCGAAAGCCAATGAACTATATGCTAATTTTTTAGCTAATGTACCTGTCAATACAACTTAGAATATCATAAGATTTTATCTAAATTGGTGATTAAAGTTACAAAGTGAAATTCAATCGGCCAGTAAAAATATTTGAAATCTGAGGCAACACTTGAAAAAGCTGTTAGGTTTTAACCTGATTTTTAAACTTTTAGCAACGATGATATTGCTTCACTATACTGGTTATAAACATTTTGTTAGGAATTGGAAATGAAGAAATGTATTTGGGGGTTATAGTGATAGATTTGAAAACAAACGTTAATTTAAGCACAAAAAAAGAACATTGAAAATTTCTTGCAAAATAAAATTGTCCCAAGGGATTCGTAGGGTTGAAATGTGGCAAGACCGATATTTGGGTTACCAGCCAAACTTGTATTGGCCCATTTATAACTTACAAACGTGTTTGTAGAAATAAAAAAGTAATGTTAATTTAATAATTCCCCTTCATTCTTTGTTCCTACATTTTCTCGCCCAAAATATGTACATATACTTGGGAGGAGGGGGCTAATTAACTTCAGAAAGGACCTCCAAATTTAATTGCTGCGTATTTTGTAACTGTTTTAAAAATGCCTGTGGTCATGATCGGACAGATACCGTAGGTTTATGACTAATCTATGCACGATTCATAAACCATTTATTAGAAGGGTTAAAAACGGCGGAAACCTGATTTGAATGTTTAAATATGGATAGCTGATTTTTAATAATTGTCTTTGAATATTACCAATTAATATTTCTGACATGCATTGAATCCTTACTTAGCTTGATATCCAGTTTACCCTTGAAAATTGTAATTCTGCCATAACTTTGTAACGATTTCCTTCGATCATTTCCAGTGTAGACAACCAAAGCTAGTTTGATAGCCAGCCACACCTTGTACGCCTAGCACACCTGATGATGACAAAGGCCACAAATATTTCAACATCCGGGTGCACTGAAAAATAACTGGACATAATGCAAAAAAAAAACTTGTTAATTATTGACATTTTGGTATAGCGGTCCAGTATTGCATCTCGCATAAAATACCATATGGTAATCTTAACGGGAAATTGCTCATTATTATAATTATTTTACATACTACAAAATAGCGACTTACAGTTATTTTGAAAATGCAAAGGGTATGGCATCTGTTTTTTTTTTTTTTTTTTTTTTTTAAATGCTAACATAGTAATCAAAATGATAGATTGTACACTGTAGAATTTTTATATTCAAGTAGACATGAAAGTAGAAAATAATTTGGTATGTGATAAAATTCAACTCAGTGCACTACAATCAGCAAATAAATGCAATATGGTAAAAAAGTCGTACCCAATCATTTCAGGCATCTAATCGCATGCAAAAAGAAGGACCAATAATAAACATCCGTCATAAAATTTGAGTGATTATGTGGTCATTAGGTGTTAAAATATGGGAAACAAGATGTGAATTACAAGAAAGATTAAAACGTTTGAATAACCCCATAGATAACTTTTTGCAACTGGAGCTCAACGTGTCTCAATTTTGAGAGTGGAGCATTTCTGTCACACTCTCGGAATGGTGGTAATCGCCCTTAACAATTCTGACTGCCCTATGCTGGACAATCTCCATATCCTGATTATGAACCATCCTGTGAGGGTTCCAAATAGGAGCGCAATATTCCAACATGGGGCACTCGATGAGTTTTCAGTAGTAGAGTAAAGAATAATTATTCATAAATTGTATTTTAGCAAATATTCTTCAAAATTGGACCGCTTTTTATAACCATCTTTTGCATTCTCAGATTACTGCCATTTTAAAGTTTAACTATAATGAAATAAGATATCACGAATTTCATCATAAATTGTATTTTCAAACATTTTTTTTTTTCAAAATTGGATCACTTTCTCATCATGATTTTGAACATTGTCAGATAGCCGTCTGTTTACAGATTTACTTAAATATATTGTACTCATAAATATCTTCTGATTAAACTCTGTAATGAATTTATATTTCCTAAACGACATAATATGTCACATTCTTTTGTCATTCCTGATATAAAGCATTTTACTCATAATACTGGAGAGTTAATGAACATCCCCAAATTTGGTAATGCATATACAACCCTTGTACTTACAGAAATGAACAGGAAGCTGTTTTGACATTAACCTCTTCATAAATTTAACCAGATAT
The DNA here is from genome assembly GCA_034696685.1 of Julus scandinavius. NCBI lineage: Eukaryota > Metazoa > Arthropoda > Diplopoda > Julida > Julidae > Julus > Julus scandinavius. The sequence goes on along the minus strand of JAQGAE010000852.1, from coordinate 8,998 downwards.
AGGTGCCCATCAATTGTCCAGTTATAAAAGCTGATTTCTTAAAATTGGGGAAAAAAATATTTGGTTTCATTTATCACGTAGACTTTTTATAGAATTAGCAGAAATTGAAGACAGTTCTTTTTATCTACTGATTAAACATTGAAGTCCAAAAATATCAGTTTTCCAAATATGCCCATAACACCCTTAACTCCCTTAACCTATTATCTCATGAGTCAAAATCATGGCTATCAAAGCAATATATGGAAAAACTGAAATTCTATGAAACACAAAGATGTAACAAAATATGACTACTTTGACTACAATTCTGAAGGTATGCTTGTTTGCAAAGTGAAGAACATTTGACATTATTGTGACGAACAATTGCTTTGGAGAATATCCTGTAATTTGGTTTCCAAGTGACATTATAGACTTACCAAATTGTACAGAAATTCTTCAGTAACACATTGATACATTAATCAAATGAGAATAAATCCGAAAAAAAGTATAAGAATGGTAGCTAGTTTTTATGGTCAAGAACAAGGACACTTAAGCTTTCCAGACTTAATTAAAAACGAACCTACACTGTATAACTTACTTCCACCATATATAGGTGCGTCCAGCATCGGGCTAATTGGCCGTTCAATTAAAATAATGGTCAAGATAAGGACTGAATCCTCAGCAGGAAATCCTAAGAAAAAAAACCTGTAAAATTAGAAAGGAAAGCGAGTAAGTTGAAAAGTTAGCGCAAAAATGAAAGAAATGAGTTGCTCCAGTTGCCTGGACATACGTATGTATTTGCAAATTATCATCTGTGGTTGTTCTTGACCTAATTTCGTCCAATTCTTACGGCAAGAACTGCTAAAGTAGAATGAGAAACACGTATATTGAATTAGGTATGGGAAGTCCCGAACGTCTTGGGCTTAAAACACGTCTAAATTTGTGCAGTGGACGAATCTTTGCCATTGAATTCATGGTTAGACATTTTAAGAGTAGGCAGGACATATAAATAGAGGCGAGTTAGTTTATGGTGTCACCATTTAAATTTTTTGGAGCGGACGGGTAACAATACACTTGATTTCACTGCTGCAAAACAAAATGCATTCGGTAAGTAATTTACTTTTGCAATATTATTTGATTGTTCTTAATTGACTACAAATTTTCTGCACATTTTTAAAACAATTACAATAATTATTTCGACCCTTGGCTATGCAATTTGCAATATCAACAAGTAAGCATATTTAGGTTAAAAAAAAGAACTCCACGCTTTTTTTACAGAATATTTCATAAATGTGTATGTAACTCTTAACTATTTTTCTAAATCTCATCTATGATCTTATGATGTTCAAATGGATATTGATAGCATCACTTATTTCTAAATATTCAAATTGATTAGGAGTTTTGTTATTATGTTAGATAGCATCAATATCTATGTAGTGAATTCGGGAATCTATAGCCTAATTTTAAAAAAAAAGACATGGATGAAGGAACAAAAATATGCAATGATGGTAAATAATTCAAAAGCGAATTATTGTAATGCAGTTAAAGTGTTTCCAATCTTGCTTTATATCGAATGCTTTTATAATCTTCACCATAAAGTTCATTTACTTAGCTTAAGTTTACAACTTAACGATCACATCGTGTTCCATCAATGATAAATATGGACAATGATGCTAAAAAAATTGCAGATATTGTATATATATAAGTGTGACTATTATCACTATACGGTTCATAAAATTTGAAAATACCTAAATAGCTTTAGAGTATTTATAAGAGCAATCATCATTGACAGATTCCAGGTGAAAAGATTCAATATGCCCATTGTGTTATCATGTATATGTAAACATGCCTTTACATGTATGGAACCAAAGTATAGTTTTATGCATGAAGTTTATAGATATGCCCATTGTCGGATTTTTACCATGAATTTAGCTATTTAACATTCTGTGTATGAATAGACAACAAATACATTGTATATTTATTATATACACGTACTTAAGAAAAATGAAATAGTTACAAATTTAGATATAACTTGATTAAAACATTTCTATTATCCACATCATTTAAGACAATTAACAAGCTATATAATTTCTTTATTATGCCTAGCGAATCATGGCCATTCTTAATATAACCTTGTAATTGATTTAAACCTATCCCAGTTGTTACATATTACAGAAGCTGACTCCTTTAGAATGTTTTATCTCGGGTGTCACTGGGTGTGTGCTTTGAAAGTAAATTTTCTAGAATTGGACAATACATTCTTTAGCCCACCCAGTGCTCGTTGTTCTGAAGGACTTTTGTCCATCGATGGGACAAATCGCCTTGAACGAGAGGCCACTTCCCATATTATTTGATTTTTTTTTTGCATTTACCTGCTTAAATATTTGACAGCTCAGAGGCACTGTTTAATAGCTGTCATATTTGAAAAAAAGGCGAGAAGTAAACAGTTCTAATAAAGCAGTCAAGGTCTAACAGACCGATTGCAACATGTGGATAATATATAATCAAGGAGTAACCATATCATGCAGTGCCCAGTTACCTAAAAATGAAATTGGAATCTTATAACGGAGAAATAATTGACCATCAAAAGCTACATTGTGTTTTTTCCCTCTTAACTTGTTTACGAGAACAACAATTAGTTTCAGATCGCCATTGGCTTTCAAATATCACTTCGTTGGACTTTCCCAGAAACAATAAAAGGCTAATTGACAGCTATAATTGCAAAGGAGAATTATATATATCCAGTATATGCTTGCTATTTATTGCTATAGAAGCTAACTGACTCACAACTGGCTTACTTTAACAGTTTATTGTCTATAAAAATTATATCGAAGGTGTATTTTTTAGTAGTACTGTGCACCAGATAGATAGTAAGGTGGTCAAATAGATCAAGGGTTACAACAGGTATCAATTTCATCAGGAATTTTATCAATTCTAAACCATTTTTATTTCTAAATAAATTGGGGAGACAGTCCATGTTGTATATACATTTTATATTTTAAAAACTTAATCATGACCGTTACCAAATACCATTTTCTTTAGTCATTGGTGAATATAGATAAAATTGAAAGATTATTTTCTAGGAATTTCTTAAATATTGCTGTAGTATTGTTTTAGGATCGCCTTGTTTTATGCAAGTCTATTTTTAAAAAAAATTCTCAATAAAACACTAGAAATATGTGAGACGAAATCTCACCACTTTCTCACAAAATACTTTAAAAACTTAATCATCGCAAACAATTTGTTCTTTATACTTTTAAACAATAAGAGAAACAGGACCTTAACAAAAACTGGCCATTCATGCAGTGGTTATTTTTTTTTACAGGGTGTCCAATGCATTTTGCTTCTCCTCGGAGCAAGTACCTGCCTGGCTTTTCCAAGTGGAAAAAGTCACGGTCAGTACGTAGGAGGTTACACAACTCATGTTGTTGGAGTTCAGCAACCAGTAGCCGTCCAGACTCACCAAGTTGTGGCTCCAGCCCAGCTGACAGCCCAAACTCACCAAGTGGCTGCAACGATCCCAGTTGCGGCTCCAACCCAACTGACGGCCCAAACCCAGGTGTCCGCCCAAACCCATGTGGCCGCGCCCACCCACTACGTGGCCCAGCCCACCTACGTCCAGGCTCCAGCCACCTACGTCACCGCCGACCAATCATCTCTCTACACCGCCCAAAAAGTAAAGGTTGAGCAGCCCAAGCAACCAGAAGTGGAACTGGAGAAGGAGTTCCACTACGTAGCACCAGCTCAGATCAGCGTCCGTCGCCACAAAGTTCATGTGCACCAGCCCACCGTCCACGTGTCCCAGCCAGAAATCCACGTGTCAAGACCTGAGTACCACGTGGTGGCGCCCACCAAGTACCACGTGGAACCTGAGAGGCCCAAGGCCCAGCTTCAGGACACTGAATACCACATTCACGCCGAACCAGAAGTGGAGGTGGTTAAGCAGAAGGTGAACGTGTACAAGCCAGACGTACGAGTACACCAAAAGGAGGTTAAGGTTCACCGACCAGATGTGGACTTGGTGGCACCCACGGAGTACGAAGTGGAACCACAGCGAGTCCGCGCTCAGCGCCCTCTGGAGGAGTATCACGTGCACGCCGAACCAGAAGTAGAGGTCGTTAAACAACAGGTCAACGTGTACAAACCAGACGTGAGAGTACACCAGAAGCGTGTGAAGGTACATCGCCCTGATGTGGACTTGGTGGCACCCACAGAGTACGAGGTGGAACCAGAACGGATCCGCGCCCAGCGTCCCCTAGAGGAGTATCACGTTCACGCCGAACCTGAAGTGGAGGTGGTCAAGCAGAAGGTCAACGTATACAGACCCGAAGTGAGAGTCCACCAGCAGGAGGTGAAGGTTCACCGACCGGAATTGGATGTAGTGGCACCCACCCAGTACGACCTGGGACCGCAACGAGTCCGTGCCCAACGCCCCTCGGAAGAGTACCACGTTGTGGCCGAACCTGAAGTGGAGGTGGTCAAACAGAAGGTCAACGTCTACAAGCCTGAAGTGAGGGTCCACCAGCAGGAAGTCAAGGTACACTCTCCAGAGTATCACGTTGTGAAGGAACCCACGGTGGAGGTGGCAGATAACAACGCAAAGTACTACCAGACTGGGGTGGGGTTCAGCGACGATGGCTTCGACGATGCGACCTTTGTCCAGTCTCCAGTCTCTTCCAGCTACGTCGCCCAGGCTCCAGCCTCTTCCGGCTTCGTCTCCCACACTCCAATATCCTCCGGCTATGTTGCCCAGACCCAGGCTGTTGCCGGCTCTGTCTTTGGTGGCAAGAGCCACGGTTCCAGCACCGCACTCACAGCCCAGGCGCCGACCACCGACGCCTTCGCCGCAGGTCACGTGAAAACTGCCTACGTCGCAGGTGCAGGCCAACCTGTCAGCTTTGGCCAGACACAGGTTCTGTCTGGTGCCGGTGGTTTCAATGGTTATCTTACCAAAAGCTCACATTAGATGGTTTCAGGGAACATGAGGTTGGCTGGATCAGAGATGTTTCCAAACGCGTTGGGAGTACACAAAATCCTGAAAACTAGAACAATGTTTCTCAACCATTTTTTGTGCTTTGGTCACATGTCGTGCTCCTAAGACACATCTTTATTAAATATTCTTAACATTATATACATTTTTTCAAGAATATGGTTGGGTGTGTACAATTTATGGGCCCAAATACATGGAAAGATAATTCAGAGTTACATAGGTCATAGATTGGCCTGGGGACATCACTTAGATGCAGGTGGGAAAAAGGGAAGGTGGTTTTTTTTAGAGGAATTAGAAAGGATGGAGCACGGTCTTGGCCGATTTTTAAAAGTTTACTATCCAGGCCATCGGTTGAGAAATATTGACCTAGAAAGTCAAGTTTTTTTCAAATACATTTTTGGTCTGGTCAAGACGCTTTTCAGGACAAAATTCTTCATCGGTCGTTCCCACAATGAAATCAAATTGCATTTCTCATTTTTAAAAAAAATATATATATTTATGCAAGGTCTTTAATAACTATTTAAAGGACATATAATGGAACTGTTGAACCAATAAATATATTTTGAAATGGCTTACTCGTGCTTTTCAGATTGTTTTTGAAACCAAGTGGGGTGAAAAGGAAAGAAGGGTTTAATGCCAAATTCTCCTAAATTTCGAAGGAGCCACGCATTTTTCTTTTAGTGAGAAGAAAACGGATGAGATGTCTTTTCGAATTTAAAAACACTACCTAAAATTTTTCATTCATAGTTAAAAAATTGAAATTTTCTATAAGAATATTCACACCCTTACTATTAATAAATCCTAAATCAATACGATAAAATAGATTATTAGAATAAGTTTTGAAATGAATCGTTATTGGCACTGAAGGCATTTGCAAAGATATAGTACACATATAATTCCGTAAATTTATTTTAATTAAATTTGTACAGAACAGCATATGTGTGTTATCTTGAAATCAGTTTCTTTACGATTTGGCTTAGGAATCGTGAAGATTATGATTTGATTTCAGAATTAAGTACTTGAAAGACGTGTTGACCACTATAAGGATAACTAACCAAAAAAGTGAAAACAAAGCATGCCAAACGGTGGGTGTTTTGTCCCAATTTTAGAGGAAAATAAGGTCAGTGTTGACGGAAAAGCCTAGCGTCATTTGACTTTGGGAATTACCAACAAGAATTTTGTTAATAGTTCAACAAGATAAATGAGTAAACCAAATTTTAACACCTCCAAAAAAACCCCCCAAAAAACCGTGTAAACCTTTGTTAATTAACCTCGAACTTTTTTGGAATGATTCATCATAAAACGTGTCAACATTGTTCAAAAAATTGTTAAGTGCTGGTACTATCAAAAACCTTGTTTCAGATGACTAGAATTTTAGAAATCATATGCTGCAGTGTTTGGACATTGTGTTTGCGTTGGAGTTAGCCTAGTTTGCGCTCCTAAAGTTTGGAATTTGTGGATTGCTGAGTAATTTAATCATGTATTCAGTGGTGACATTATAAATACAGCTGTATTAAACATTTTTTTTACAAACTCATGTGGACTCTCGATGTCGAGACCAGACCGAATTGCAAATGTGATATTAATAAAAAGTAGGATAGATTTTGGTGTTGGTGTTGGAATAATGCTATTGGGATTGGATACACTTCTAATATTTAAGATCTCAAAGAATGGAACTGCATTAGAATCACAATATATTTTCAACATTTTATGATAGAAAACTTTCATAAATACTCAACTGATCTGATTTAGAAAAGTATAATACAATAAATCTAAATATATACAGTGTTGCTGTATATCAAGAACTATATTTAGAGCAGCGACATTCTTAAATTTTACTACCAAACTTTGCATAATAATGTTCACAATTTGAATATATACTAAATGCTACTAAACTCTAATTTATTGATTGGGCACTATTAATTTATAGTTTAAGTTCTGTAACAAATGTATTTAAATTAACTTTTTGTATGTTTAAAATCATATTCACTTTTACAATAAAATCGATATTATACAAAGTTTCTACTGTTGTTTAAACCGTTTTTCAGAATTATTTAAACAAAATAATAATCTGTATACAATAGCCTCTACAAAAATATATGTATATCGATTAAATACATATTTCTGTGCATTATTAGATTGCATTACAAAAGTTGAATTATTATATGGCAAACATCAAAATTATGATGTAGTTATTTTAAATATCGTATTAAAATAGTTTCAATGATAAAGAACGGTTATTTGCGATGTCTGGTTTAAATAACTTTTATAAAACGAGCAAAAACCTATTTTCTATAATCGAAAGTGTCTTGTCCTACAATTTCAACCATCAATTTATCAATTATTGGGTCATTAAATACAAATTCTCCCCTTTATAGGTTTTCTGTGAATAAAACCACATTTCATGACTGCTTTTAAAAATCAAGAGCAAATTAGCAATTATGAGCCAATAAAACCTTGACGAAAACTAAGAAAGAAAGAAATGAAGCAATTTTTAATTTCAACATAAAGATAGTCATTGTTAAGGTAGGTACCTTGTAACTGTAAATAAAAAATACCAGTTGGTAATTCCAAAACAACTATATTAAAGGATCAAGTTGACAGGTACCAAAAAGGGGAAATTTGAAGGTTGACCAGCCCATCAGCATGCAACTATATTTTCTAAACCCTAAAAAGAACACAGTTGCTAAGCAAGCTTTTTCAATTTAGTTTATGTTCTCGTTGTTATTTAGTAATATTACATTTATCATAATAGCATTAATATTAAATAACATTTATAGACGTTATAGTCAAATTTGAAGTTATCTCCAATAGATTAGATATTCCACCACAACGGCCGTGCAAGATCATAAGACGTTGTACTTTGTTTGGCTAAAATATTTTAAAAAAAAATCATTTAATGAAATATTTCATCATAAATAAGATTATTTCAGATGTGGATGAATATGCAGTAGATACGGTTTAACTATTATTTGTTAAATGTACAAATAATTAGCTAATATGATTTCCTCCATGAATTTTATGTTCATTTGGAAACGACTGTAATCGCGACATTTCATTTCAGTTAACACACTAACCGAAATTTAAAGATAAAATTTTTGACTTGACATAGATGGTGGCTAAGTGAAATGATATATGATAAAAACGAGAGATATATGTTCATACTCACAGGGATCGTAATAATCGTAAACTCGGATTAGGGCTTTTTTCAGTTCGCCTACATCAATGGATTTAATAACATTGACTGTGAAGTTTAAGGTCTTTGGATAAAAAACCATCTGCAAACAAACCATCAATTTGAAATTCAAACATGTGTTTTTGTTGCAAAAGAAGGCACAAACATCATAAGAAAAGGACTCACTTGGTCAAAATAGAAAATAGCACGTGTGTTCTTATTGGTTGTTTCCCAACGAGAAAAATACTGAGGTAATCCCGGGCGTGGCATACTTTCTGAATCCAGCACATAGCCAGAAAGGGTATCAAACTCGACCACGACCATATTGGTTTGGTTATACTCAGCGCTGATGAACCCCAAAAACGTGAATTATTAATTACTCGAATATACAATAGTTCAATAAGACAACTTATGATGATGTACTCACGATATGCGCATGTTCACTGAATATATTTGTTCATTCACAACGCTGACAACGTAGGTCAACTTGAACTGCTCTTTGGTAAACATAGTTTTCCTAGTGTTATAGTTCCAAGCGCACTAAAATGAGAATAAAAACTGTATTTTATTGTTATGTTGTATGCATGCCTTTAATTTTGATTTCGGTACATTACGAGAAATTTCAAATATAAAAAGTCCAAATATCTTGAATAAACGTAGCCTACATCAAACCTATATAGGGCAACAACCTATTCTCCAATCACCACATTGTACTTTTGTAAGACAAATTCGAAATGGTCGATTGTAGTTAATGAAAGGTACGACTATGTCAGAAATGTAATATCCCACACGGAAAAGAAATGCATTTCAAAATGCATATAGATTGAGACACTGAAATGCATTTCAAAATGTATTTT
>JAQGAE010000851.1:0-28951 GCA_034696685.1 Julus scandinavius | reverse complement strand
CTTTAATTGAACTCACGTCGCTTTTTTACCAGGTTATATAGCCAATTGCCTTTACATTACAGTTCGATACAGTCTATACAGTTTGAATTCCTTATATATTGCAATTTAATTTGCAAATAGGAAAAGCTCTGGTTTCTAAATTTTAAGTAATACGAATATTAACCCGCTGTTCTGTTTACATCAGCTAATTCAGTCACAACAATGAACAAAACCCAGAACATTTTAGGATCTAACCGCAGTATAATTGGCCTGCAGTCTGCCACACTTTAAGAGGAATTTGAGGAGTATACATAGCTATAAATTTCTTCCAGCGAAATACTCATAAAAAATTAAATGCGACGATAAATTATGTCATAATGATTGCTAGCAATATTCAGCGTATGGCTTATTTAAAAATATATAAGTATAATTGAGAAATTATTGTACATTTAAACAATATTTTCTTACCTTAGCATTCGTCGTTTATCCTTAGTGCTCATCTTCGAAATAGGAAAAATGTCACAACCAAGATCCTCAATCGAAGAAACTGAGGATGATATTTCCTCATCGTCCAAGGCAAAAGAAACATGATGCTCTTGACTAGTCCTACAAAGTAAAATAAAATGCTAAAGTTAATTTTTGTGTGCAAATACAGTAACAAGATTTGCATACATGTCTGCTTATTGTGTGTTACTGTTAGTTACAGATATCGGAATACAAGAAATAAAGAATGTAGTCCATCAACATTCAGTTTGAACATTCCAATTTTTTTATATTTTAAATTGCCAACATTGCACTGAAAACACACCGTATATTGGTACTTACTCTAGTCCATTGGTATGATGCCCATTTTCCGACGCTGAAGTACTACATTTCGAAAAACTGTCCGATGCACTGTCTGGTACAGAGGCATCACTTTGCTCCATTGCACCCTCTTGAGTGTCACTCATTCTCCTGATCCTAGAAAAAAAGCATCAAAAATATATTTTCAGTTGGTTGCAAATTAAAGTACTCAAGAACTGTTATTTTTCGAAATTGCCAGAATGTCCACGAACATCAGTAAAAATGTGAGAAATAAAAAAAATATAAACTACATTATTTATCTATAATTCAAAAATCCACGTTGCATTCAAACGGAAAGTCTGCTTTCAATATTGCTTATTACAATGTGGGTGCCAGACGCACATGTCCAGTAGAACACCAACCATACTGTTAATTATGCCAACTGTTTAATAATTTCCAAGTGTTTAAAGTAAACGTATGTGAATGACGTTGGTATGATGGTCCTGCAAACGTCATTCATGAAATAATATTTTGTTTTCCTTGGTTGATTAAATACAGTTGTGCCACGGTATACATTCCACATTGATATGGACGCCAGTGTATTTATATCGTTTCATTGAGCAATACGTTTCCCCATAAAGTACAAATACATACGTCTAGATACATTGCACCAAAACAGAAATAAGGAACACTTTTGAGTAAAATAAAATATTCAAAGTAAACTTCTTTATCAAATTTAAAATTTATATTATTATCCATATATTGTTCAGACTTTACCTTATCTATACTGGAATTATGCATAAACACCTTCACGAATGCTAATATCATCATCATTAATCAGGGATATAAACCCACGAATTACTTTAATAAAATTATCTACACATTATATGAAATTACAATATATCAATCCCAGATTGCCACAGGTCATAAAAATGCAAATATAAAGAAGATGAAACTTTCTACTATTAACACCTACAAGTGCTCACACAAGTTTTCTTAAATTGTAACAAAGTGGAGTTATTTGGGGTAATGCAAATCACGATAGAAATAAAAATCCGGGTATACCGTACTCATGCAATACACGGGTACACTAGTTCAATGAGTAAGTGCTCATATAATAATATCATTCCTATATCTACTTAAATCCACATTCTTCTATAAAGGAACGCGTATCGACAGAAAGGAATTTCTTGAATTCCAACTTTTAATACTTTGTTGTTTGATAAAACATTAAGCTACCTCTGGCCAAACTTTTTTCATTATTACTCAAATGTATTGCAATATGTGGCATTATATTAGGGGATAATGACCTTTATATTACCCCAAGATATCGCTGCTCTAGGGGTTCATAAGCAATGAGGTTTCAAAAAAAAATTCCAAAGGGATTATGTAAACCAAAGTAAATGTAAACTTTTTATACATTAAAAAATAAACATTAAAGCAAACTCAAATTTTGTTTCCCTGTGTGTGGGCATTACTGTATAGCTCCACACGAGTTAATATAAATTATAGTTTAAACATTCAAAAAAGCTCAAAATTACGAGCAATATTTTTGCAATACTGGTACAAGCAGAGTAAAGAGTAGGCGATCTCACAAATCTTTAAAAGTCCATCACTATATTTCAAAAGATCTTTAATGCAGATAAAATACATATTTTGTAAGTTGAAACTTACAAATTAAAGTTAATTTTTATTACGCATAAACTGCAGATATACCTTAATAAAACATTAAAATGATGATAACATACTAATTTTGCTTGATGCTAGTAGTGATGTCTACTTTAATCCAATTTAAATTTACTCATCATTGAAAGTGGGATTCCATTGTTACTCAATGAAGCAATATTATATCTAGTATAACATTATCTTCGTGGTGTGATAACCCTTTCTCCACTAAACTATCAATCTACTAAACCTACATTTCTCCACATATTAAATCTTTAAAAATTAAGATGAGGGCGTTATTTGTTGGTGCAGTGTGCCAATATGGGAAATAAATTTCAGCAAATACATACATGTACTTGCAAAATTTCCCAACTTTCAGGGGGAAAAAAATATGAAACGACCGTTACTTGCACAAAATCATATATTAATTTTATATAAAATTGAAGACTGGAGCTTCATGTAACCACAGAAAAGATATTGAATAATAACACAATCGATAACATGCCCGAATTAAAAGATTGAAAAATTTCCACAAAATTACCTCAAAATGGAGCAAACGTCGCTATTCTTTTTCCCCAAGGAAGACAGAAATATAACCTTCCGAGGCAAAATCACCAAGTTATAAACGAAATTATAGGCACATGAGATCAAGCAGGGCGAAGGTCTTCTCTCTTGGACGCATGGCCACTAGCTAGCATGCTGACCACGTGATAACGTACCGTCACACGAGAATTTGATGAAAATCTCAAATGATCAGACGGTAGAGAACGTGATAAGGTTTTCAGCACTTTCTTAAACGTGCCAAGTTATCAATAGGCAGCAGACGAATGGTGGACGTGACATCACTAAATACATAAAAATAGCTATGGTACGATACCGACAAATGAAACCCTATAGTTTGCTTTTGAAACACTGCTGGGCCAATTAAATTACATCTCTGATGTTCCCAACATGAAATATCAATTTATTGTAATAACCAGCTGATCGAACGTTTAACCGATGCAAGAATCACGTGTTGCATGGCATAAATTACAAATTGGCAAAAGAAATGCTTATTAATTATTGGTCGCAAAATTCGATCTTCAGATGTTAGTACAATATTCCAAAAATAAGTGAGACAGTTTAAACAAATGACAAGTCTGCAAATCATGCGATGGACTTTACTTAAAGTGGAGTGAGAATGAGTGAACACAGGATAATTTAAGATATTAAAGTGGAAGACTTTGATTTTTCTCAATGGCATTTTTGTAGGATAGTGGATCTTGGAGTCATGAGTGAATCTTAATTTTTCTAAGAATCTGTCAAATTTAAATGCAAAAATGAGTACTACTGACACTGGAGTTTCAGAGAAGGGCTTTGAGCATAGTTATGAAGGAATATACGATATTAAACTTCATACCAATTAGAAACATGGCTTCCAGGCAACACTTCCAAGTTCAATTGAACGGTTACTCAGGTACATACAATTGTATGTACCTGAGCAACAGCATCGAGCTGCATTTTGATTCTGCATTGACAAGATTCTGTACTGCAAGCCTGCCAAACCAATCATGTTTCAAATAAGCAGTTTTAATAAAAAAAACAAAAATAAAAAAAAACTTAAGCTTGTACAGGTGTCTCTAGCTAATAGTACAGGTGAAAATAACCTATAGTGGCCTGACTAGAAGAAATGGTAACACAAAAATTGACAAAAAGGTCATGCATTGTAACCTTACTGTACTTTCCACTAATTAATTATATTGATTAACACTAATTTATTTAAATTTAGTAATTATTAATGGTTAGTAATGGTTAACGCCATTTAATTTCAAATTTGTAAAAACATAAAATATGCTGACCAATTTATGGAAATGCAAGGTACCTATAATTGGCTCAAAATATGTTAGCAGCTATGTATTATTATCTCTGGAATTCTTGGTGACAACACAGTGGTTATCTCTGGAATTCTTCGCGACTACACAATATTTAAGTAATGCTCGGAAATAAATAAATAATGTTCACATTATGAAGTATGTAATAAAAACATCATGAGAAAATTGGTTCTGTTACCCCACGGACCTGTTACGTTGAAAGGCACAGTATCACGTGGCTTTTGATTCATTGTATTAGTCACGAGAGCAAAATACATGAGACAGAATTTTTATCTCAATTTAACAATACGGAAGTCATTTCTGTACTTAGGGTTAATATACTTAGCTATTTGAATCGAAAGAATATGGAATGAATTGAGTATGAAAAATCTGAGCAAATACCTGTTTGTAATAATTTTTTTTTTAAACATGACAGTATCATAACATACGTAGTACCATCCAAAATATATAGTAAAGTCATCCTAATTGCACATAGCTAATTTTCCCGATAAATTGACAACATTCCTTCCATAAGTTCTGACATGAATTAGCCAGCCCTAACAGTTTCCAGTTTTTAATTATATACTTCTTATGATTAATGGCTTGTAGGGCCCCTTTCAGAAGCTGTAATATGATCAGGATATAAGTGGTTGACCTTAAACAATTGTTTTATACCTTCGTTATTTACAATTTCAGGTAGTCTTGTCTAAAAAAAGAAAGGCTGGTAATACAAATACTCTATAAAGGATAAAAAACGTTTACACTGGGAATACACTGCCTATCGTTTATATCTGACCATTGCTATTCCATTGGTTGTTGAAATCACGTGGGTATTGAAAACCTTGAATTATGAATGTACCATGTCACAGCCATTACCATGAAATAAAAAACTGCCATAAAAACTTACTACCCTTAATTTGAAGTCCATGGCGCGACTTTACAGATTTAAGGTCAAAGTTATAGTTCTTGCCTGGCATATGAGCCATGAGGGATAAGAGGGCAATAATGGAAGAAGCGTTTTTTATGAATTACCTGACAGAATAATGGTCAAACTATAAAAAAAATAAAAATACTTGGGTAATAGTAAACAAGTTAATTCTTGGACGTGTACAACTGAAACGTCAAGGCCAGAAACCTAGTTCCAGGAATAATGGAAGTATCCGTTCAATGAATTGAACGATGTTCTAGTCTAGCTATGCAATTTAAAGTAATATGTCGGTTAATTAAATATCATTCACGTGTATTAAAACACGCAAACGTGGACAAATATAAACTTAGAATTATATCCGTTAGCGTTACGGTCATGTAACCGGCCACTGACCTTAACTATACTTAGTCGGTTCAACACATGCAGTAATAAGTGCGTTTAATTTACATTCTAGATAATAAAATTTCACTCTTAAGGTGTAGAGTTAATTGGAAATTAAAAGAACCAACCTAGAAAGTTGATAAATCCCGTTGTTTAGATATCGAACTCCGATCAAAACGAGTGCGTTGAGACCGAGCACCAGGAAACAGCTGAGAGACGGATTCCATAGGAATTTTGCGGCAAAAAATGCCAACAGCAAAGAACACGTATTGGCGACGGAAAAAATCATGTTTACTAAAGCACTATATAATGTATACTCGAATATACGTGTCAAAGTTCATTAGCACTAGAATGGCGTTACATGCCTTACGAAAATCACCTAGGTGTGCCCTATGAAAAACTGTGTGTGTGGCTCTTTAGGCTTAACGAGTCTGAATGAAAAGATGAATGACGGAGCGACAAAGTTATGATTATTTAAAGAAATCGATCATTTGGTGGCACTGATCATCAGTTATGTGATCCCAATTCATAGATCTCATTTATATCAGATGCAGAGCACAGAAAAATAAAGATTTATCACCGTATTCTGTTACTTGCAATTGGTTCGTAGGACCGCTTTTTTTCGAACATGCAATACCGCTTTGCATTCCTCGATTCCCGTAAAACAACTGTTACTGAATTGCACTTACCACGAGCAAACGTCAAATGCACGCCTTAAACACTACAGGCATTGAGTTTTTTTTATCCGCTTTGAAACATTGATTGAAATGTACACATTGTCGTTTTCGAAGCTCACGCAACACCACGGACGAGCAGACGTCAACAGTAAATGAGCAAAACCCCTTGAAGCCTTCAAGGCAAAACGATGCTGGCGCCGCCTTTGGTTACAAACAAAAAACACTAGGGTGCCACAAAAATTGAGTGTTATACAGGGTGTGTGATAATTTGTACTCCCTCCCATTCAAATTTTGTATATTTGTATTGTTAAATGATTGTTATTAATTTGTAACGTGCTTTAGTGATATATTATCCCCCTTGTATTAGATTCCTGGCTTGGGTCTACTATCCTCAATATCTCAGCTATGATTTTACACAGTTTTTTCCAAGCAGATGTAGGGATATTTCCTCTAAATATCGGCAGTGAACGTGCTCCTGCCCATCTTCCTTCATCATACAAACCAATAAAAAATACTGAAAAAGCCAAGTAACAGGCAAGTAAATCCCACATGAATATGTACTGTTTTTAGTACTTAAATGCAGTAATATATAAATTGTACTGTAAATTATAAACAAAATAATTATTACCATGCGAAAAATCTTTGGACCTCGTATTTATCAGTTGTATTTTGCAAAACAACATTCAGAAATGTTAATATTTACAATTTTCTTTCTAATCTTTTCATTAAGATATTTGTTTCCTGTGTTTTGTTATACTACAATTATCAGTGAACTAGATAAATGGTATATTAAAGATCTAATAAGACTCCGGATGCTTTATAAACTAATGAAAAAATTATAGTGTTGATGCATCTTATTTTCCTTGAATAAAGTTCTACACAAGGACTATCAAGAATAAGTTGGCAATCTATGTCACGGATATAACTAGAGATAAATAAAACAGACAAACTGGTATAATACACGACTGACTCAGTTGTAATACTTTAAAATACACTAATCAAAAGAAAATCTTTTGTAACGTTAATATGGAGTAATTGCATGATAAATAATAAACCATACAAAAAGTTTTGGTTACGTTTTACAACTCTCAGCAAAAATAAATGCATATTAAAACCACGAATATATTATAATTTTTTTCGCATTTTAAGGAAATTACTTTTGTTATTTGTTAAAAGGCAGTGTCATTTCGTGCCACAATATCGTCATTGTACGCGTTTGTAGATAAAATATGCACACAAACGCATTCATTTTGAAATTCATGCGTCACAATGTCGTAATACTTTTTAAGAGACATGTTTTACATTTTCATCGAAACGACGTTACTAGAAAGTAAAGTGTGAACAAAAAATAAAATTATGTTTCCGACAACCTTTAAAAATCACATCACATATGATTACAAATTAAAACAAATGAAAGTAATAATGAAATAATTTCATTGCACATTTTAATCCCACAAATATGGAACAAATGTTATCAATAACAGTTTGATTCCTTCTCGCCAATGTGTACATGGTTCACATCACTTGAAACAGTCTAAACAGCAAAACAGAGCATAATTAAACGTCATGAAAGGCAATAATTTATACAAATAAAAACTTGCATGTCAATGATTTCAAGGCAAATTGCAAATAATCATGAGTTTCAAAGCGAATTGTCTGGTTTTACCAGGTGATAGGACGCTTGAAAAACAATCATCTTCAACATAAAATCATGCAGCAGTTCATAAATTGCATATCTGAACGAATAGCCAATTAATTAATGCGAAATCCCTAAAAAACACGTAAATAAGACGTAAATGATGGAAGAAAAAATGATAGGTGGGTTAATACAACAACACAATTTCATGTGTAAAAAAAAATAAACACACAAAGTAGGCAATTATAAAAGATACTCCAAGAAGGCTGGGTTCCAACTAACGAGATATAAAATTGAAAAAGAGCATGATGTCATGTGAATTTATTCTGGTAGCTTCAATTCATCAAAAAAAAGCATAAGTTTCATGATCTGCAATGTTTATATCTCATTGGTTCCAACATATGGCATATTTGTAATTTAGATTCCATCATAGAATACAACGGAAAGAGAATTAATGCAATGTGTACATCTTCTTTACAACTGAAATTAATTTCATTTAAGCACAAATCAAAAGAAAGATATGTAGAAACACGTTTTATACAAAGATAAAAATATTAGTCTCTATGCCAGTCTACGCAAGTATAAGATCTTTATAAATTCACAAAAGAATTTTAACAACTCCACAAAGAGCTTACCAAAAATGATTACAATTTTTAAGAGAAAATGAATGCAATAAGAATCACAACTTAACTCCACCCTTTTGCATGAATAGGATAAATACCCTAATTTTCTTGAATCATATCTTATGAAAAGAAAATGATGCACATGTTCTCTTACATAATAATAAAAAGGTTGATAATTTGAAAAATTGCCAGTTTCGACTTGCTCAAAAAAAACAAAATCATTGTCCAGTGGAAATATATGGATAGAATAAACCAATTGAAGCCAAAGCGGTGCTTGTAACAAACGACCCCACAAGTAAAGACAACATCGAGTAAAAGCAAAACGAAAATTCATGAAAACATTAAAATCTGTACATAAAATGAATGAAACTTTCTACAATAATTTAACCCATTTTATCACTCTTATAAAAAACCTTATGTAGTATTTGATGAACCAATACAAAATAAAATATTCCATTTTTAATAATATATTATAATAGTTTTCTTACGATTGCCTGGCGATGCAGAATTGATCACTACCTGATAAAAATAATAAAAAAAAAGAATCTGGTACATAATCTGCATCCCCTAATTCGGTATATAGTTGTTTATGACAAAATGCCTTCAAAATGATGTGGATTTTATGAATGCATAGGCAAGCATGGCACTGCGTCCTTTTGCAGTGGAACTTGAATAATATAATGTACAACGTGATATCTGAGCGATTACAAACTAAAAAGCAATTTATATAAAAAATCATATGTCAGGTGCAATTTTTTCTGAAAAGATAGGAGCACTGACAAAATACCGGTGAATGAAAGAATCAATTTTGGAGTATTATATCCAGAAAAAACAAATTTAACAGTATGCATTTTACAAACACTTCTGACACCATCTTGCTTTTAAACATTCTGGAAAAATTAATATTTAAAAAAATAGATAATTAATTATAAGTGAGGAACAATTGGACAATTACTTATCAAGAGGCCACAACAAACTTAAAATTCAGATCGAAATTGTTGGAAAATATTTTACAAATGAACTAATTTAGGAGATACATATGTAAGCTAGAATAATTAAGAAACGACAAAAATTTGAGCAAACAACTCCAACAAATTATAGTACAAAATTCAGTGTTCAGAAACTGGACTTTGATCTTACTCATAACTAATCCCAATTAATAGATCTATAATATTAAGCAAGATGGCGAGAGGTGAATTTCTGCATAAAATCCATAGATAAGAAGAGATGCAGTTATATGGGCTCGGGTAAATGAACTTTTAAATAAAATATGGCATGGCGGTCAATAACTACATGCAAGTAGCATAGGTTTAGTCTGGTGAACTAGTGAACAGAAAATTGTGATAATTATTTACAGAAAAATGAAAACTAGCCTAGTGCCAGTAAGCTGGAATTCAAGCAATCATATCCAGGAATCGATTAGCAAACAATCACCGAAATAATATAAAGGGTGAATGCTTCGCATTCTTATAACGTCCATTTGTGCAGGTACAATGGCAGCTAGGGGCCACGAATGTCAATCGTCAAATAAAATTTTAATTACAGGAATGATTTGTTTAATAGGAAGTTTGCTGCATAGCAAATTCAATCTGAGACAAGAAGCACACCTAACTACATTATTCAAATTGCACTATTAGGTTTCACACATGCAATAAAAGCAAAATTGCTATGTGGATAAACTTTTTTTTCTATCAATTTCAAAAGCAAAAATATACATAGAATTTGTCATAAATCATAGTTTTACTAGAGAATCATGATCGTATTTAATTTATCAAAATAAATATGTTGAAATTCAATTTTCCATTTCGTAAAATGGTAAAATGTCAACATGCAACGTTCTATCATGCGCTATTTGAATTTCACTTGCACCGGAGTTAACAATGGAGAAATTTTAGTTTAGTTTAATAGTTTTCTATTTCATTTTAAATAACTAGATCGAGTTACTCATAAGCTCTGTAGTTTAAAAAAAAAATATGCATCCAAATTCCCTCAAAAGTATTTTACATTGCCCTAATGACAAATGATGAGTCATAGTAATGATGGAAATTTTGATGGAATTCGAAAGATTTTAATATTTGTTATCAGTTCCAAAAAACATTAATTTAGAATTACACAACTTTGATAAGTATCACTGTTAGTGAAAATGGGAAGCACAGATAACTTTAAAGGCACTTAGTTATCACTGGTCTTTAGGGCTTTTCTTGAGGTAAAATACTTGACAATACTTGAGTTATAATATTTGGCAAATGATAGAATTTGTGTATTTTTAAAGTAGTGATAATTACTCAAAAAATCATGTGTGAGGTAAAATTTGAAATGGTCGGAAATGAATGAAACAAACGAATCCATCGACAAATAAATAGATTTAAAAATGTTCTCCACATATTAAAATGTATGTGATGATTGACATCTGTGAACCAATGTAGCAACTTTGAATGTCGAGTAAGGAATAATAATTGTACAAATAAAAATACAAGAATGCATTTTGAGTGAATTAGGAAAATATGAAGTATATAAAAATAGTTTGCAGGTTTTTTCTTTTCTTATTAAAAAAATTTCTCTAGATTACTTTATATGAATGTTTTGTACATTAAGTACAAAAATGTATACACCAATAATTGTAGCCTAGCAGCATTTTAAGGTGAACCAAAAGAGAAAGATGGAATATGCTATATTCATTGAAGCAGCCTAGAAGACAGTTCCCCAAAACGAAATTTAAGAAAATCTTGTTTGTGTGGAATGAGCCAATTATATTCTTTAACCAGGACGTACCTCATCAAACAATGCAAAAAAATACTCATCAAATGTTACTTGATTTAACTTACAGTTTCTATTGTCTAAGATGTCACATCAAGCAGATAAAACAACAAAAGATTAAACCACCTGTAATGGTCATTGGAGATGTAAATATCTTTGTTTAGGCATGAACTTTGCTCAGTACGTTTGCTAAATATTTACAAGCCTCCATGCAATGTCTTCAGTTTCAGTGTAATCCCCACATGGAATGTTTTACCTGTTAGAAATATCATCTTCTTATACCATTTCAAATAATCGGTTATTCAAAATAGACAAATGGGTTTTCACCCTAAGCAGTGAAATTTTAAATTTAGAGATTCTAGACAGGTAAATCAGTTAAATATGGAGGATTCAAATAAAAAAATTATTATTGTAAACTAATAGCAACATTTTCTGCTTTTTAACAAAACTGTTCAGAAAATGTACATGACATTATCGTATGCAATTTGCAGAATATGGAAAATTTCTCTCACCAAAAAAAGACATTACAATAAGCAAGTTTTAAAATTAGCCCGGGTAGTAAAAATAAAAACTGGCAAATATTCTTCTATTTTGAGAGCTGCTTTCAATCAAGCAAAGGCACATCTGGTTGCTAACAGAATATGATAAGCTACCTCTAGGTTTAAAATGAGCAAAATTCAAGTCACCTTTTCGTTGTTTAAGACTCAAAACTGATTTATGGATTTAGCTAAGCATTGGTACTTAAACGATATCACTACTTGATAAGTGGAATGACTCCGAAGTTCCAGATTTCATAACAAAAATGCCGAGTTTAAACAATGAAAAAATAGAATATCCCATAAAAAAGGAACCAAAAAAAAAGCAGGCACATAATTAGCAATTCAATTATTTTACCCTGAAATCAAACCAAATTTTTCCGTACTATAAACAAGTTACTTACATACAATTATGTAATCACGGGGTTCTGTTTTACTACACGAGTAAAACTGGAATTAACACAACTTGAACAATGTTGACAATTCCAGATTATTTACGCTGAATTTTCAGCTTGCAGATGTTGCTCAGGATGTTTCACATCAAAATGGTCGCGATAATATATAAGAATAAATGCTCTAGTGAGTTATGATCAACATAAAAGGGACGTTCATCTGCAATGCTGCGAAGGTTACGAGTATGTGCTGAAAAAGAAAATTAACAAAAGATATTTTCATTGCAATGGATTTTGAAAAGAAATTCATCAATTGCCAAAACGAATTACTAAAATATAAAAAAGAATTTATAAAATACTCACTGTTTGGAGTGAAATAAGGTTTGGAACCCAAGTCAGAATTTGGATGCATGATGGGCATCGAGTGCTTCTCGTGGGCTTAGCCCGAAAGGAACGTGGGAAGACTAGGCAGTGAGAAAGAGTTAGAGGCGAGAGGACCCCAGGATCCCAGGCAAAGGACAAAGAACAGGAGAAGCACCTGTAAATAAAAAAGATACAAAATTAAATTTACAAGAAAAATATATTTTTGCATCATAGTTCTTCAGTTATCATTTAGCAAATCAGAAGATTTTCAATGTTAAATGACTTAAGTATTTAGAAGCTCTGTTTTAAGTTCATGATTTACTATAACAAACTGAATTTTAAAATTGCAAAAGCTACTCAAAAGCAAAGGCAACACAATTTTAAAAGAAATTTGGATGACAATCACTCATAATTTTGCAAACTATCATAGACGAAAAAGATTGAATGGATTTTTATTAAAATAACTATAATCTAAGGAGCTCAAAGCGATAAAGAACCAATAATTAAGTCAAATGCAATCGTTCATAAAAAGCACATTGTTCTCATGCTTGCCAAATAAACTTAAAAATCATATAAAAACGCACCCTTAAGGCATGCCCACTTGCGACAAATTCCACTTGGGATTTCAGTGTTACTACATCATGACTTCCCCGACTTTGGGCTTACTCGCTTTGGCTGCAACGATGCAAACAAGGCAAGCAAATTAAAATGGCAGCGAATTAAAAATAAAATTCAAAAATAAAGACATCAAATGCAAATTAATCAAGAATTATCATGCAAGCACAGAAAGAAAATAATCTATGAATAAGCTCATTAAACATACATTTTATGGCAAAGTAAAACTATAATTGATTTACTACTAAGTACTAAAAAGCATGGTTTGACAAATATCTTATTATCAAATATTCCGTTAACGATGATAATAATGAAATAATTATCTCCTTCTGAGCAAGTTTACCTCATACTATTTTTTGTATTAATTGTAAAACTTATTATAAAGGATATTCATTTTTTCCGCCAAAAAAACGTGTTGTGTGTAGTGTATAGTGTGTGGTTTTGAATCTTGAATCTTGATTTTTTTTAATTTTAATTTTTTAATTTTTAATTTTCCCTTAACCTCTATTATGCTTGTACTTCTCATGCTTTGAAATGCACTGAGACTAATTCTGTAAAAATTAATAATTCACCATCAAATCAGCTTTTGCCATCCACTATAATTGGTGCTTGAAATTTACTAAAATATTTTTTTATTTCTCTATTTCTCCACACAGAAATGCTTCAAAAATAATTAAACTGAAGTTACAATTCTTTTTTTAGAAAACCCAATATTTTGTATCCCTAACTCACCAAAACTTACTAAAACTCGCCATAACAATAAGCTCTGAACCTGCAATTGCCTAATGTGTTGTATTTGCAAAAATTGTTAACAAATAAAATAAGTCATAACGCACTAAATAAGCTAAAATGTTTGGCCGATTTGACAATAGTAGAAAGTGCAACAATTTAAAAAAAAAAACGGTTTTGCGCCATTCATGTTAAATATGGCAGCGTGGCATAAAATTTCAAAAAAATAGTTACCATAAAAGGAGTGGAGGTCTGGGTATATACTGTTCGAGACATTTTGTTTGGCAGTTCTCCTAGCATCCCCTGTAGCTTGTGCAGCTGTGACAACAAGGATCTGCAAATAAACAAGACAGAATATATTAAAAAGATATGGACCATATTATTCGCCCAAGTGCCAAATGACACCATATATAACAACGTGAGCACAACTGGCACACAGGTTTTTTCCCCATTTGAAATGTGAAAAAGGTAACATTTTTCAATAACGAAGTTGATGAATCTGTCAATATACAATGGATGCTGTTGGGCATTCATGGTTGCCCCGGAAAAAAACAACTTTTGAACACTAGCAAGAAAACAGACTACATGTGCACAAATGCAGTAGGTGATCTAGTGCCATATAACGAAAAAGGAAAATTGTGTTCCCCAACTACTTTTAACATTACTTAATATTTAATTTGCTCTTCTAAATAAATGTTTTGAACCAAATTGAAATATTTTATTTATTTTGGGATATTGACAAATTTCAAAAAGCTCGTGATTGTGAAACTGGAACTAACTACAACTTTGAAGTTTTTTATTGCAAACAACGACATATAACAAAAATATTCGAGTTTGTAACAACGTAACATTATTAAAAACGCACAAAAAAGATAAAAATACAAAGCTCTCTTACTTGTTATTGCACTCTAAAGAATCCAGTCTTCTCTGGTATTCATTATTTTCGTGCGCTAAATTTTCCACTCTGCAAAAAGTGAACACAAAAAAAGGCAAACTTAATGAAGTTCAACTTCTACTACAGTCATTACAATGTTCTCACCTCCAATAAAACTTACTTTTTCTCCAGAGCATCCATGTACTCCTTCTTTTTCCTTCTACTTTCTTGTGCAGATATCTAAGTGAGGTGAAAAATATAGCTAATTCTTAAGAGTTGTTCACGGTCAGATCACGTGCACAACTTCATTATAAAAATCTACCTTGTTTTTGATTTTCCGCCTAATTTTTTTCAGGGATTTTTCCTCAGCTTTCGTGAGAGGCAACCGCGTTGGAATGGGATATCCCTCTGCTAACAACGTGCGTTTTTCTTCTTCAGTTAAGTTTAACACACCTGTTGCTCCTTTCTATAAAGGTATCAAAACAATATTTGATGAGAACGATATATAAAAAATATGTTGGAGAAATTAAGCAGTTATATGAAAAACAATAAATTACGAGCCCTCATCACTTCAAAATTTGCCATAATACCAAACTGGGAATATTATTTATTTAGAAAAAACAAAAAAATTCAGCTTTTTAAGGTTTGTTCTCACCAACCCTAAATTTCATGATGAAATTCAAGCATTCCAACTTCAGAAATATTGCAAAACAATTTCTAGGAGCAATATTACTTTTTTTTACTACATTGCACTATTAAATACAAGGTAAAAAAATTAATCCTACAATTTTAGAGAAGTAACAATATTAATAATCGTTTTGCTTCAATTTCCAAATGTATGCATCTTGTCAACAGATATCTTGTCATGCATTACAAAGTACTTTAAATCAAATTCAACTTCAGAATTATTGTTTTTAGTTTTAGACGCATTAAAACTTTCGACATTTCCATATAAAAGTTACGAAACAGGATGCAGAGTTTAAAATCATTGTTTCCCCCACATCCGATGAAGTCTAAAAGATGGGTTTGATTATTTTTACAACTTGGAAAACGAGCTTACTGGTTGGCTGCTTATGAGAGGAGTGTTGTTAGAATGTTTAGGTGATGATGATGAGGATGATGATGAACTAATTCCATTGGAAAATAAGCTTGATCCAGGCGATGCTACCATTCGTGATTGCGTCCCATGCTTCCTGGATGTAGATGGACAAGATAAGAGACTGGGAGGACTAGATGGCTGCTGTGAATACACAGGACTTAAGCTGCCTTCACTGTCACTGCTATTGCTGGATGGTGGTGTTGGGGGTAAAGAGAAGCCTGCAACAGACAAAATGTGCAACGGGTTAATGAAGCAATTCAATCAAATTCAAACATATCAGATACTGAAATCTACCATGGCGAGTAGTCTTTTATTAAATCACAGTTCATCAAATAAGCATAGCATGATAATCAACAACATACAGTAGGATTTTAAAAATGTCATCAATCCAACAATAATAATTGATAGAAAAAAATGACATTAAATGACATATAATGTGTAATTATCTTCAACAATTATTTTTAGATAATCCAAACATTTATAATTTCCAATGCCGCTTCCTTGCCTTATCTTGGCATGGAAAATTCAAAAACACAAGACAGATAGTGTAGATTGTAGAAGCATTTCACAACATTATTTTCCACTTATGTTCATTATCTAAGCTCAAAAAAATAGAAGAATCATAAACCAAATCTAAGGAATTTACGATTGGATTTTGACTAGTTTGTCAATAAAGAGCGAGTTTATTTTAAGATGAAGCTGTCCTAGAAATGAAAACTTGTAAATACAACATGTAAGTCTATCAAATATTGATGGCAATTAACAAATTGCTTTAAGTTACAAACCTTGACTCTTTCACCTAGTTTTTAGCCTAGACTTGCTTGCCCAAATATAATTAAATGTATAAAATTTAAGCCGAGCTTTGGGTGAATAATGGTTTTGCTCAGGCATGTTAAACCTTCTGTGCCCAATACGTTTAAGTTATAAAATGTTACATTTCCTTGGGCATAATGTATGAAAAACAAAACTATTTCAGCTCGTTATTACTTAACAATGATGCACCTAAGGATTAAATACGTCCTTAAAGCAAAATAGCTCAAGATTTTGTTTGCCAAAGTATAAATTTATATTTATTTTTCTAAATGCTCATCCATTAACTCACCAAAAATACATTCTATTATCAGCTTTATGGGCCACAGGCCATGGCTACATGTAAGTTAGGCATTCGAATAAGTTTAATGTTGATTAGCATATGTATACATCACTAAGACACGATTTTGGCTCAACTCAAGACAAATTAATCAAGCCCAAGGGCATGCTCTATTTTTGGAGATTTTTTAAAAATAAATCTGGTTCTTACTCCTAAAAAGTTGTTCACATTTGTGATTTTCAGTAAGTTCGTGGCACATCATAAAATACTGCAGCAACGTGAAAACCCAAAAGTGAGTAGAAAACCGGATAAAACACATTGATCCTGTTATTCCGTTATCAGTCTGAAAGATTCACGACTGCTAAAAGGAATGTTAAAGAGGTGGCCTGGATTGGCAAGTATAACGGGTGACTGTGGTCATGGCTGTCAGTATACAATCATTAAACTTATTTAAATGAAGATCTTCTTGACCTAGCTTATTCTCACGTACCATGGCAAGTGACTGACTATCATGTAGAATTCCAGACAGAAGTCAGACATTATAGCAATGTTGCTTGCCATAACATACATGTATTCATAACAAATTACTGCTCATATAGTCAGAAAAGTGCCCTATTTAAATGCACATTGCTGCAGGCAATAAAAAGTTTAAAAGATTAATTACATGGGTGATTGAAAAGGAAATTAAAATATGCGCAATTTTAACTGATGGACATCTCAATGATGACCTGCACAAAATGGCATTAAACTGGAAAACGTGCAATATCCTTTTGCACACGTTTGTTGCATTTGGCCCAATTACTGGCAACGCCATACTACAGTATTAGTCTGTGCCCTCGCGTCAATACCTGAAGGCAATGGCAATTTCCCCATTTAGTTTGTAACTTGGTAACTATCACAAACAATTAGTCGACCCACATTTTATCAAACGCGACCACTGCGTTCCCAAGCAGCCATCGATCGATTTCTCAAAGACTTTTAAGATGCAGTTAAATGGGGGGAGAAAGCTATTCATCAGCATTCATGATTAATTCAAAATCCCAAATGCAATCTGAAAAACAAACAAACACCCGGGTATT
Organism: Julus scandinavius; assembly: GCA_034696685.1. NCBI lineage: Eukaryota > Metazoa > Arthropoda > Diplopoda > Julida > Julidae > Julus > Julus scandinavius. Next base: position 10,895 of record JAQGAE010000851.1, on the reverse strand, counting down.
TGACAATAGATAGCTACAGCTAAACATGCAATTATGTTATCGTGAAGGTAATGCCACACATCCAAGTATGCGGAACACCGGATGTATTTAATTGTACCAAAAGTCCTTTTAATGTTAAATATCAATATAGGATATTAGCATGTATGCATGGGTCAATACAGCTCATGCCTCCATTTTCTAGTAGGCAAGCCGAACCAGGCAATGACAGCAGTTTTGTAAAAAAAAAAATGATGTACAGGCCATGGTCATTTCTAAGGTGTTCCCATTTCCACAACAGTAGGAAATGAATAAAAAAAATCAATGACAAAATGGGTTAAGCAAATTAACTAACGTATGGAAGCTATAAAAGATTCAGAAGCAATATATGCAAAACGCTAATTCTTATTGACACCTTCAAGGAAGATGCAAACATGTTAAACTTCAAAAAAAACAAGGATTCTTTGATATTCAAATTCAGGGAAATATGTAAGTAGTCAAAATGTCTGCTGCAAACAGTACAGCTACCTGTACTTGGACGTCAATTGAGGCATTTAAAGGAGGAAACGAACAGTAAAGGTCGGTATGCACTAGCGGAAACGTACACAAGAAACACTGCAACAAAGTTTCCAACAAGTTTTTAGAATCATGTGTCGCAAATTTCCTTTGATCCAGACCGCCAGGACCCACGAAATGTGTCAGAAAATGGCCGTTTTTCGACATATGTTTCACAAACACTTCTGGACACACCAACGCAGCATGTGTATGCTTCATGTGTCTTAATGTTTCTTTTGGTGCATGCGCACCTTAACAAGTAAATCAATATCTATTATTTATTTTCTAACAAATTTAAAAAATGCCATTTTTGCCTGGTTCTTTGTATCCCCTATTCATCACTATAAAAAACGATCAGAAAACTAACTTATTGCATATTTAGTATATCTATCTGAAGTTGTGACATGTCTTTAATTTAATTTCAGTCACATACAAGACTAGTTTCCTTTTTCTGGAGTCATTGCGACTTTCTGAAACACCATACCTTGAAGTTCTAAGTTCCCAACACATACGTACATAGGTCACGTACATGTTGCAGTTAAAAGAAGAAAAAAAATGCGGTAAGATGACGACTGATAAGACACAACATCAAAATGTTTCCAACCAAAAAACAGAAAAACCTTTGACACCACACACACAGTTTACCCACCTGAGAGCGCATTTTCCACTTTTACTTTGGAAAACACCTGTCGGCTGTTTTTCAAGGATGGTTTGGTGGCTAATACGATGGTTGGCTGTTTTAAAATTGTGTGAGGATGCTGACCATGGTTGCTGATGGAATGACCACACTCGCTGTCGTTACCGCTGAAAAACTGATGATTTGAACCAATGTCGGAAAATGGAGACGAGCAAGATGATAGCATTGGCTGTGGTGAACTGGGCGCTGATAATGGCTCTTGTTTCACTTGTACATCAACTGAACTGCTAGAACATGATGTGTTCATGGGAATGGCAGGGAAGCATTCAGATTCCAAATCTAGAATTTATAAGAAAAAAACATTGTAAGTTGCATGAAAACTGCACAAAATACTGTAGCTGCATGTTGGCGAACAGACCAGATGATAGGTTCGAACCAATAAATTATAAAGATTATGTTTCGGGAACTAACAATCAAATTTGTAGCATATTGACTACTTGAGTATAACGTTTACAGTTCAGGAAGAATCATTAACTATCCTAAAATACGATCCATGTTCGCACATTAGCGATGAGGGGAAAAAATGTAATTTGATTCATAAGTACAAGTCCATAAAACGAAGTACACATCATGATGCATAACTAAAGTAAAAAAAAAAAAAAAAAAACAACGCTGGCCATCATTCATCAGAGGGCAAATTCGTGCCTTCCACCACACTGTATCATTTTTGTGCATTATCCTTCTTTGCGGAAACTGGCCAGCACGTTCTCAGGATTTACTAAGGCCATGAAATGTTGGATCCATTACATGTAGTCAAAACATACTCGATCAATTTAAAAAACCGTCTTAATGTTTTTCCATCCTTGCATGCAGACTGCATATAATTAAAATTTAAGTACAGAGCTAATTTCGAGCAAATGGTACCGTCGCAAACTTTCCTTAATACCAGGAAATATACTACCTTGGCCTTCAAACTAACATAAAAAAGTGATTCCAGTTTCGAGACCTCTACATTGCTACATGGACGTCACCTCAACTCTTTTTTTTTAAAGCCTGATCGATGTAACAAAAATTGAAAAATAACAGTGCATCGAATTCCTAAGGAAAGGTTGCGTGTTTGATAGTTATTTAAGCGCTTATTCAATTTTTGTATTATCCTTGCTATACCAAAACGCCTACGAAACTAAACTTCCTGGTCATATACATATACACCTCTTTGGATTTCGCAATTTTCTTCTAACATTTTCAAGTATCATTGACACTTTAAAAACGAACCACACCCTCGTGACATAATTTTCAAATGTAATACCAGATATTAATAATGAAATATTTTCTTTCTTAGCCGATTACGAGACTGCGAGGACGCAGGTAATTTCACAATTGAAAAGCGTGCTTTGAAATTTGCAATTATACCATGAGGGTACACCACGAAAATTGCAAGCTTCAGAATACCCTGCAAATTACCTTTTTTTAAATTGAATGGAACTAGACACTCGGTTCATTATACATGTACGTAACACATGTAATATTAATTTAAAGTACATGTTCATTAAAAAAAGGTGCTTAATCGTCGCAAATAAATCAACCCTGTCAAAAATTCTCGCATTTCGGCTCATTAAAAGCACATGTACTTCTTAGCCTGCACGAATACACAAACTTTGTTTTTATAAAGGAAACGGCCTCAACTTCAACACGTTTTTACCAAGTAACAATCGTGTAGTAAGTATACTAAGGCCAAATAACTGAAAGGGTCAATGGCTAAAAAAGTGACTTTTACAGCAGGTGCTCAATTTGACCACACATGTGAGCAGTTTTTTTTTTTTTACCACGAAATGTTTTTCTTATGAAACACTGCAACCACAAGAGCGGCTTGCGTAAATTAGTTGACATAATGAAGGAGGAAGGCATACATATAATGGGGTAACATTATTTGTTTTTTTAAGAAATTTTTAACATTTTTTAAAACGAAGCCAACTTGGTAATTTACCTCGATTTTTATTATTTCTACCTCAGTAATAAAATATTAAAAAAAGTTCCATATATACATGTACATACTTCCATGACAGGCGTAAACAGTTTTAACATCAACTGCTAAATGGACTGTTAAGGAGTATACAGTAACTTTGAATTCCTTATCGGTAAAAATGGTTTAACGATTTTTAATAACCAAATCCACAAAAAATACAGTAAAAATTGCAAGTCTGCAAATTGCTAATGTGAATATTGTACGTATATACTAACTTCTTTAAATGCAATAGGCATATCTGCATTGTAATTAATTCTTAATTACGGTATCTACTGTATACAAGTTCACTCAAATTCACATTACAGCATATGAGCCTTTAGAAAGTTAAAATTTAGCACCTTACTTGAAGTAACAATTATTTCAAAACCCTTTTCCCCTTTCAATCTTATTAATTAATAGCCAACACAGACACATTAAATTCACTCCTTATTCGGCCATTTTGAATTCTTTGGATTCTCCCAACGCCACTTTAAGGTACATTCAAAGGGTGTTGACACCAGAAATAGTAAAAGCATAACTCAGGTATTTGTAATGTCATTTTTCTTCCATACAGTATGTAAAACGTATATATTACCAATGTGGCTTTTGGCAAACGATTCAACATAAGCCACCACCAAACACTACCACTACTTTGCACACATTTCAGGAGTCTACTTCTTAATTCAACAAGACAAAAAAAACGAATAAAAAACAAGGGTATGAGCATTTGAAAAAAAAGGTGCGGTTTTAATGGTCTGTGGTGAGGAAAGATGCCAAACCTTAAAAAAAGTGTTTTTTTGTGTGAATTGTCAGCAGGCGTTTGAGGCATCCTGCGTAAATAAATTTGGGAATTCTTGCCTTGATTTTGAACTTCTAGTGAATTTAATACGGTGATCTTGACCTTTAAAATAAACTAAGCAAGAATTAATTTGCACCCTACAATAGGCCTATATATATATAGCATCACCTTGGACCTCATAAGAAAAACGTTTATACAAATTTATGAATGGAATTTTTTTTTCTGAAAATAAACTCTAATAATTACGTATAGAAAAAACACAATGCGAGGGACAAAAAAAAAGTGACAACCTTTAACCTTAAACTTTAAAATCATAGATCAAATCAATCATCTAATGCCCTTGTACTTTTTCACTTGACCATTATCCCAATTATTAGACTTTAATGCATTCACGGCCATAATACGATACGCTAGTATTAAAACCTTGAAATTATCGTATTACCTAATCATACAACTCAAAGTAATTTTAAAGTCAGTGAACCTAACACTTTGCAACTCTTAAAAAATTCAAGGATATACTGTAGTTCAAAAGTAAGTTTGTACAGCACATTTAGTAGTATTTTCTAGGAAATTCCAAAAATAAAACGAAGTTACTTTTCAAACTCTTCTTACATAAAATATTGGGTAATGAAACAATCTTGTTATTACAAAAAACGCAGTATCTTATAACCTGGCACATTCCCTAATTCCGCAATATATTTTACCCTCCAAAATCCCTTCCAGGTAAACAGGTATGTTATGTATGCGTGCAAACAGTGCTGTCAACTACCATTTCCACATTTCATCAAGCAGAAACTGACGAGTTCCATAAACCTAATAATTAACACATTTATAGATGAATACAAAAACCGAAATATCCCTTGGCAATTTACTCGTCAGTTAAAATAAAACTGGTGGTGAAGGCCATCATTTAACTGGTCAACACCAAAGAATATAAAGGGGTAAAAAAGAGGAGTAGAGTTGTGTCAGTGACACGGCCGCAAATATCTCTAAAGTACGGTTTTATTAAAACTTCTAGAAACATTAAGTAATTCACGAAAAAAAATCATAAATGCAGATTAATTTGTAAAAAAAAACTAATTTATGATGCAATAAAATTTGCAACGGCAAATGAACATGGCTGCACATGATGGACAACAGTCACAACACATTTTTGAATAGTTTGCACTAAAACACCAAGTAAAACAAATAGGCACACTAAATTCAATTTCAATACTGCTGGAACTCATAAAACATAACCACAACTTATTTTCATCCATAGCCATATTTAACTTTGGGAGATAGTTTAGTTAGCTTTGGTTCACAGTAGCGTCATAGCTGAAGCAGGTATACATTCTCTTGTTAACAATATGTTTTTGAAATGCAACTCGTATCATAAATCCCCATAAACTGACCTAGTTTTACAAAACACGAAATAACTTTGTTGCATGAAAACTATGCTTTACTCTAAAAAACAGAAAAAAAACCCATTCCAGTTAATTGTATAATTATGCAATTCTTCAAAGTATCACAAAGTGTAAAAATGCATAGGATGTCACTATGCGTTTTAGAGCACACACAAAAAATGCTAAACTCCCCTTTTAAAAACTTGGTCAACAGTCTAGTCTGCGCCATGAATAATTCAGCCATCCATAAACTTTAACAATGGCAATTCCCATAAAACCTGTTTGAAAATTAAATACAATTGAATTCGGCTAATAACTAGCGTTCAAATTTCCCATTCATGTATTAAATAACCATTTTTACAAAAAATTAAATTTAAATCTGGAAGTCAAGAAACACTTGACTGTCATTTTATTGAAGCATTGTACCATGCTCAGATTAGCGTAATCTGTTGCTAAGACAAGTTTTCGAACAACACACGTGTTATAATAAACAAGCTCTAAGTTAAAAATGACATTTTCTTGGAAATGTCGAGTTTTACATAAGGATAAATTAATGCCTTATACTACATGTAACAGTTTAAATTATAAAGTTGAGAACGTGTGACAAAAAAAAACAAAAAAAAAAACGTTCATAAAAGTCCATCGTCCTTACATTTTTTTCTAGAAATATTCCAGTTTAAAGCATTTCAAATTATATACACTCCTCTATAACAAAAAAGTAAAGTTACATTTACTAGAAATAGTAAACTATAGTGTTATACGAGTGGAATTCTTGGAAGGGCGACTTCACGGATGGTATAAGCAGACTCCTGATGCTGGAGGCACACATTTTTTATAATTACATTTTTCAAAAAAAGGACAGGATAAAATATCGTATTATGTCCAGTTGCTCATGACACTGCATAAAACTAATAGGCAATTAAATTTGGTTTTAAACAAGTTTACCATTGTTATCGTGATTTAAAGCACAACTGTTGGATGAACCAACGATATTTACAGAAAATGCTGCAAATACATAACATTGTCAGATCTAATGCATTAATGTTAAACTGCGAATGGAATTTCAACTGCTGAGAAAACGTAATGTTAATCAACATTAGATCATTAGCCAACAAACAAGGTGCTACACTTCCTCAAAAGAAATTTCTCAACAAATGGATGTCTTGTGTTTATTTTATTTAGAGAATTAAAAGAAACCCTTTTATAATGATTGTTGTAGACAATTTAATTTCATTAAAAACCCATTTTCCTTTAATTTTCCTAGCCATTTCACCCTCTATATAAATATATATAATGTGGGATTGTTCCTTTCCTCAAGTCCTCATCATTATTAAGGATTTTTTGGAAAACAACGGCCACAGTTTTGCCTTCTCCAACATTCCATCCGTCAAGGAAGTATATATATATTTTTTTTCTGCAACTAACAAATATTTGTGATGGACGTTAACCCCTTGCACTGCGTGTACCAGCACATAATCAAATTAGTGTTTAATAAATTTCATGTAGTTGGGCTATCTAGCTCTACACTTTTTATATTTAAATACATTTATAATAATCACGTAAATGCCATATTAAAAGTTTGCCAGGTCAATGATATCTGCAAAACTAAATTTTGTGTGTTTTAGATACTTTTAAAAAAATTCAAAATTCCAAAAAGTGGGAAAAGATAAAAAAAAAACATATTGTACATATATATTTCCATCTTCAGAATCCATGTCAGCATTACCTCTACAGGTAGCAATTAAAATGTAACAATTAAAGCTATATGTAGATGGATAGGAGTGGAAATTTCATGCTCTAGCAGACTAATTTTGACCACAATCTTATTTCAGAACTAGAAATATACCACCCTCAGGATTATAATATAGATGAAATAAATGCTCGAATCTAAAGAATAAATTTGTTTTTCGTGTTTACAGCCATGTATTATAATCGTGCATAAGCCTCAGGAAGACGTCATCTAAACAAGTTGGGGCTAAAAAAAAAAACTGTTCGGATATCGTGATACATGAACCAGTCATTTGCATACTTTTCACTAATTACGTGTTTGTTAATACACATTGCCAGAACCTGATGTACACAAGATATGCGTTCACTTTACAAATGAAGCAAGCCAGTTGTTTCAACTAGGATAGCCTATTTTAGTAATAGTTCTATTCACGAATTTACCCAGGGCCATTTTACATCATTTGTACTTCGAGGGCACAGGTGCTTCGTATATGAATGGTGGGAACGAAATGAGGGAAGAACATGAACATTGAGCATTTAACAAAAATTCAGCAAAAAGTCATCGGTGATCACAAAAGTTGTTAATGAAAAAGTACAATGAAAATTGCTCTCAAGATTTGCATTACCAAGAGAATAAATAAACGGAGTCTTATCCAAACGATGGCCACAAAATAGTCTTTACTAACTTCAATTCATCGCTCCATGAATTTTATAAGTTTTCGTTTAAAGAAAATTGTACACATTTTGCTATTTGGAAACGCTCGAAAGATTAGTGAAATAAGCTGCTTTGCTCAGTGGTTCCAAACAGGATGCACAATATATAAAACGTTACATCAATTGCTACAATTTTCAGGAATTTAATTTATTCTAGTAAAATGGGAGAAGAAAAAAAAAAGCAATGTCTGAAAATAAAGATAAATATCAAATTGTGCACACAAACAAAAAAAAAACGAATTAAAAAATGCCAGTGTTAATAACCTGTATAGTCAGCACACAAGGCTACTTTCAATTTTTCAATAACATGCCATTTACGTGGCTTTGACTGGTGAAATATACCGAGGTAATTATTTCCAATTGTAAAATACAGGTGCAGTACAAATGTTGAAAGTTAGTATTCTTCTGACGGCTGATGATTTGCCGGAAGAAAAAGACCATTAATTACACGCTTTTATTTAGTATTTGACACGCGTTGTCTCATTTTCATATTTTGGGATGTGCATACTGCATAACTATACATGACTGATAGTTGAATTTTCATCCATCAGTATTCCTAACCATGCTTACAGCATAACCATGCCTGGTTTCTTGTCAACTGTCAATGGGTTTTCCTAACTAGTTTTCTCACGTACCGGCATTTAAAAGAAAATGCATACTGAATTCTTCAAATTAATTCTAATTAAACCTACAAGAAAGTTCAAGTTCCTCGGCCTTGTACAATCTTTCCCTAAACAATTGGAAAACATTAATTTATTAATGAGTTTTATTGGACTAATGAAAGCATTGTAGTACAAGTGTAAAATAATTTAATTGTTACAATTCAGAAAAGTTATTTAAAAAAGAAAATTTTCAAAGTATGACCAATAACGGTTATCAATGGTGTTGATATCTCAGCTTCTCGATAGTGACCACATCATGTGACCACTTACTGATTGACCTGAAATAACTGAATACATTATCCTACTGGAATATCCACTTTGGTCCACCAATTGCTTCGCCAATGGGCAAATGATTAACTTGTGGACTCTCTTGATAGCTTTTTAGATATCGTCTAAACTATTGATGAGACCGATTTCTGAACTTTTTGAACCATTAAACCATATATGGGGCCAAATATTGCGATTTTGACCAAATCTTGTTTTCTCCATCTAGGCAGAGTGCTGCAATTTTCTGAACTAATGACATCAAGAAGTCTGATATATCGGCTGCTTAATGGTCCTCCATACTGTAAATGGTCCTCCATACTGTAAAATATCCTCCCCTCTACATCAAGAATGGGCCATCGAAGCACTGATGCAGTTCGTTTTCGTGGTTTTGCCACCCTCTTTATCCCCGTGGGTTAGAAACCCTCAATTTCCACGCACATTTCTCAATTTGGTGAAATCTATTGGCAAACTGTGTGTGGGGGGAAAAGGGTTAAAGAAATCTCAAGTGCAACGGACCTTGAAGGTAATGAATTTTTTGGAGGTCCTTTTTTCCAAAGCTCGAGCGTCATCATGGAACTGCTTTTATTGCATAAGTTGCCTTAGCTAGGTGAATGTTCTTTGGGGAATGTGGTTGTGCCGGCAAGTTTGTAATTGGGGAATGAACTTTTCAATGAATGGCTACCATGGGGTGGTTAACCTGCTTACCTGAGAGCTTTTTAAAGTGGCTGCTCATCCTTTCTTTCGATTTTTTTACTCCTGCCTCTTTTCTTATAAAACTCTTAGATAGTAAACCGTACGTAAAAAAAAAAAAAAAAAATGCAACCAAAATACAATTTTCAAGTTAATAATGTCTCAAATGATCGTGTATAGCAAAAACGCCTCAGTTGATGGTAGCCTTTTTCTTAGGAAGTTCCAAAAAAAACCTGAAACATGTGGGGGGTAAACTTATGGAACAAAAGGGGGAAAAATCGCACAAAAGTATACGAAATGATGAAAATAAGTGAACATTACGCCAATCTTGTTTGAGGAATTTTTCATTATAAAGACACCTGTATTCATGTGGTTTTACGATAAAAATTCATTTATCAATATAAGATATTCAGGTTTATAGGTAGCATTGATTGCCATCGAACATACGTATTTAGCAAGTTGTTATTATTCAACTCGTAAATTTGAAAAAAATAATGTGAGTACTTTCCCACAATTTATCTCAACATAAATTTCATAGTGGCAGTTAGAAGCTTCATTCATGATTCACAATACAAATTGTTACATGAAATGAAAGTGCACAACTGAAAAGTATTTCAATAGAATAAAAAGGATAAACAGAATTTTTTTGCAAAATCGTAATTCTTTTCATCACAAACAACCACAATAAAACCCAGCATTTTTGCAATGTTGATGTGATGCATAATTAATCAATATGATATTGATTAATTATGTATCACATCAATCTTTCCATACCTGAAGAATTACGAATTTCTGAGAAAAACCATTCTCACGAAATCATATGTCTATAAAAAACAAAAGAGCATAGCCACTGTTTGACAATCCAGCTAATAGCTTTATTAGTATCATTAATCAAATTATCAAATGGCGAGCCATGAAAAGAATTAACTAATTACACGTACTATTTAAAAACGTGTTTATCTTAAATATTTTGGATTAAAAAACTGTTTTTTTACCTTTTATCTAAAATACAAGATCTTCAAGGTAGAAATTAAAATTACAATAGCAACTGAGGAAACAATATAAACTGACGTCATGCTATCTCAAAGGACAGGTTTTTTGTCAGCTTGACTTTCATGACTTGAAATATTTTTATGAAGATAAACAATAGGATTGTCATTAAAAATTCCTTAAAACTCCTTTCTTTCTTCTTGGAAAGCCAAAAAAAAAGTAAAACAGTTAGCTTAAGGCTACTGCATTAAAACATTTTTTTAACCAATCCTGCATTCAGGTAGACCTGCCTCCGTACAAACAATCGGACATAATATCAAAAGTCGGATGGTTGTCGTGTGTTCAACTTGAAAAACGAGAATGTCAAGTCCATGAGAATATCATTAACGACAAAATGTAGCCAAAAATGGTGGCATTTTTCAAGCAAAAGCTACTCCATATAACGGATCACAAAACTCAACTTCCAACCAGTGGCTGGTTCAGAGAG
>JAQGAE010000850.1:0-28959 GCA_034696685.1 Julus scandinavius | reverse complement strand
CCAATCCTCCTACTTCCGAGATCCACACCAGAGAATCTCCCGAGGATTACCAATCCTCCTACTTCCGAGATCCACACCAGAGAATCTCCCGAGGATTACCAATCCTCCTACTTCCGAGATCCACACGAGTGAATCTCCCGAGTATTACCGAACCTCCTTCTTCCGAGATCCACACGAGTGAATCTCCCGAGTATTACCGAACCTCCTTCTTCCGAGATCCACACAAGAGAATCTCCCGAGTATTACCGATCCTCCTACTTCCGAAATCCACACGAGCGAATCTCCCGAGTATTACCAATCCTCCTACTTCCGAGATCCACACGAGTGAATCTCCCGAGTATTACCAATCCTCCTACTTCCGAGATCCACACGAGTGAATCTCCCGAGTATTACCGATCCTCCTACTTCCGAAATCCACACGAGTGAATCTCCCGAGTATTACCAATCCTCCTACTTCCGAGATCCACACGAGTGAAGGGGGAAATTGGTTATTATTCAAAATTCCAGAAAAAGCCAATTCCCACAAGATATATTGCAAACTGGTGCCGAGTACTGCAAACTAATTCTCTGTATTACCGTGGCATGAAACTGAATTTTAGCACTCCGTTTATTGTCGCCACGAGGATCCGTGCACTGTCTCCTTCAACTTTGGCAGAATTTCGGATTTCGTGGATGTTATCAAGGATTCTGGATCCAAACCTGCAGGTAAGACGATGAGGGATATAATCACATTATTCATCACTTAATGAAACCCGCATATACCCTGATATTCTAATTTGCGCAGAGACATACCATCTTACGGATTGTATATGCTGGCATATGAATTTATTTTATATAAACTATCAAACAGTGGAGGCACCGAAATGTTCAATGCTGGAATTGCAGGAGGCTTAGCCGGTAAGTGCTCTTTAACATATATGGCCAAAGATTATGGCATCTGCACAGGCAATAGTCAGGTTTACCTGGTGTACCAGACAAAAAAGTTGAGGGAGCTGTCCGCACAGAACTGGCTGAAGTCCATCATGTCGTCGTGCGGTGATCGGGGTGCCCTTCCGAATGTTTGGAAGAAGAGTGAGTAGTCCACCGGCAACACAACCGGGGAAGTCCATCGAGTTTGACTAATGATACTGTGCAGGTCAATATAGATCCTTGGGGGACACTGGTCATTTTAAGACATCACCATTCGCTGAGAAATAAGATTACTGTGCTTTTCTGATTTTTCTTTATCGTTGCAGGAGTAATTTCATGGACAGTAATAATTCCACTAGACGTTGTCAAAAGCCGCATTCAAGCGGATGACTTAGCCTCACCTAAATATAACGGCATCGTGGACTGCTTTCGGAAAAGTTATAGAGAAGGCGGAAGACGCGTGTTTTTCCAAGGATTGGGACCGGCAGCGCTAAGGGCATTACCGACAAACGCTGTCATACTTATTATTTATTCGTGGATTCTTGCTTACTTGGGACCGTTTACACCTTCATAAAATTTTAAATAATTTAATCCAGTTGCTGCCACAAGTTCGAGCCATCAATATATTTGTTTTACCACTTTTTGAATTTAGCTCTCAAATTTTTTGCTATATTAAAAGTTTTTTATTTAATTTAATTATCGTCTTCATTTACCTTATGCCATTATTATTCATTTACGAAATTTTTCTACGTCCATACAAATTATTAGATGAGTTTTGCAGGGGAAAACAGAAAGAAAACAGAAAGAAGACAGAAAGTAGAAGAATAAGGAGAGGAAGGAGCACGGTCGAGGCCGATTTTTAGAGGAACTATCCTGGCATTTGCCTGGAAACAACTGTGGAAAAGCGCAAAAACCACAGACAGGGTATTTGACCCGATCGGGAATCGAACCTGGGTCTCCCAATTGCCAAACGATAGCGTTACCACTAAACTACCTAGCTCTGTAGAAATATCTTTAAGTTGCAATGTGCGAGACAGTACCTGTAGCAAAATCCATGTGACGTCGCTGAGCCAAAATTATACATGAACCTCGGTAATCTTCTTGACTGCATATATCACTTGCGTCCAACTGATCATCGGGGTCGCACCGAAACATCTAACCCAAACTTTGGTCACTCACTTCTTTTTATTCTCTAAAAAGAGCTAGCGTCGAGCCGAGCGTGGAAGATATATAAAACCTAAATAGGACAGAATATAATGAGACAATGAAATGCTTGTTCAAATAAATTTATTACTTGAATTTAATAATATCGCCCTATGTCCTAGTCAATATTAATGAGCACTCAACAATTTTCAAGGTGCAATCAAATACAATTAACAAGCATAAAATACAGTTCAAACTGATCATCACGTTTAATGGATCCTCGATCGTCTGTTGGGTAGGGGATTTTTTTTTTAAAAGCACAAATGAATTCTAGTATAAAATCTACAAACTTACATATGAATACAGACGGTGTAATTTCATTTCTATAAGCTAGTTCAGTGTTTTTCAAACTGGTGTACCAAAAGATGTCAAAACTTGGCCGAACGGTTGAAAATTTAAATTTTTTAATATAATAATCGTAAACCGAAGACAATTTTTTTTATTGCAGAGCAGATTGTTTGATTCAAAGTCTAATTTTTTTATGTTTCGCTGAGAAATTGAGAAATTCGTATTATTATAACAAGAAATTGAGAAATTCGTAATATTATAACGAGAAATTGAGAAATTCGTAATATTATAAACTTACGGTGTGTTCTGACAATTTTTACATGTTTTTCAGTGTTCCAGCTAGGATGTGTTGAAAAACACTGCTCTAACTTCATTTTTCTTATCGTCTTCAAAACGTTGTAATAAATGGCACCTTTAAAGCGTGTCGATCGAATATTGCATCACTGAAATAGTAAGGGACATGATAAAGCGAGGACAGATTAAAAAGGAAATTAGGAAGTTAGATGAAGTGGAAGGCTACTACAATTCAGCTTTAAAATAATCAAAAAAGTCCAAATCTACAAGAGGCTGATCCTTGAGGTTTTGCTGTGCCGAAAAAAGTATATCTCGGCATCGTACATACGCAATCGGTAATACCGCAATACGCTACTCACAATTTGCTTAAAACATATTGGCAAACTTTTAAATCTTAAATTGAAAACTTGGAAGGGTTTTAAATACCTGTCGACCACCGGGCCTGCAAATGTTTTATCGAATTAGAGGGCATAAGCCATCTTAAGCCGAACTTTGGACTGTATACGATTTAAATAGATTACGGGTGTCAGCCACTGCCTCAAGATGACCACTGTCACTGATTCCACAAAGCAAGCACAGGCCCACAGGCCCTAAAGTCTTCAAAATCCTGTACGCAAAGTATGCTGAAAATAGAAACTGGTCGTTAGTTGGAATATTTTGACCAATTAACATTTAAGTACATGTATACAGACCAGGAGGATTTTTTTTAAAAACAACTTTCCACATTTGTTGAGTGAAAAAAAAAACTAATTTTATTAACAAGCAGGCACTAACATTCATCTTTATCGTCAAACTGCATGATGTTACCATCAAATTAAAATCAACTATAATCTACTTTTAAAAATCAATATAAATATTCAGATTTTCGAGGTTGCTTTTATCGGTGGTGCGATCGTGGCATTTTTAAGTAAGAGTTCATTAAGATGTAAATAACATCTAGCACAACTAGTACTGACTTTTATCTAACGCTGCCTCAAAAATATTCCTCGTGTTTTTTACGAGGGATATCCCAAAATTAAGTTATTCATGAACTGTTTATTCGATCGAAAAAAACCCGGAAATAAAGATTTGAGAGGGGACCTTTCTCTATTTTTCAACAGTCCCAGAGCCCTCACTCGGCGACAAGTGATTTTTACCTGTTCGGGCCCATGAAACTGTATCTTGGTGGATATTCCTTCAGGGCCCTATTCCACAAAAGTTGTACGGGGATGGAGTGATACTTGTACAAAAAGTACAAGTTGTGTTCCACAGATAATATTTGTACAATTGTAATTTGTTAGACCATACCTTACAAGTTACGAGCAAATCTTGTCAGTTTACGAGTGTTCTGTTCCACAAAGGTATTGCTATTAGAAAATTGCTCGTAACTTGTAGTGAATTTGTTATAGGTAAATGATTACTTGTAAATTAAGTATTAGAAAGCATTTGGAATAGGAATAGAACGCTTATAATTGAATAAACACGTGGTCCAGTGACAGTGAAGATCACTTTATCTATTTTTGACAAATTTCTGCTAAATTTACCAAAAATTATGCCCTTTCTAGCTTCAATAGCACAGAGAAGTTGCATTTTCTTTTCACCTTTGACACGTACTTTTATGACATCACTTGTACACATTTACTAATAATTTACAAGTTGTTGAAATTATTGGTGGAATTCCATACTACAACTCCAAATACTTGTACATTTTTGTGGAATAGGGCACAGGAGTGACATATGGTATACAGAAACTGGTGTCACGGTGGGACAAGGGCATCAATCGGCTTGGGGACAAAGTTGAAAAATAGACAAAGGTCCTCTTTCTAAAATCTATACTTCCGTTTTTCGATTGGATAAGCAGTTCATGAATAAATGCCCCGTGTAACTTAATTTTAGGACATCCCTCGTATTTTTTATGTGGCTTAATTACCATAAACATTGTGACCAAAAAAAAAAAAAAAAATTAAATCATCATCATGATAGCGCAAATTAAAAAATTTCATGACATCATTAATCTCAAAAAACATTGTCAGATTATCTCGATAACCAAATTGAGAATGAAATTTGAGTATGGACCTGTAAACAATTTGCAAAAATGAAATTTGTACCCGGCTATCTTGCATTTTAAGAAATTTACAATTGAAAAACTACGGCCAGAAACAACCGAATGACATCACCGTGTCTTTCAAAGTTTTTTTCTCTCTAAAGTGGGAGTTGATTAGTAAAACACTTAAATTTTCCATAATAAAGTGAACTGAGGAAAGAAAATTTAAACTTCATCGAAGATGATTTTCTAGCCTATTTTCATCAGAATTTGCCTTTAATTAAATATGAATGATATGTAAAAATGCGCTAAACTTGAAAAAATAACAAGGAGCTAGGAGTTGGGAAATGGACAATCACAAAATAAGCGACTAGGTTGAAATTTTTGGCTGGGACGCGAGATGGTCAACCCCTCGGGAAAACAAAAAAAAGAGCGGCTAACGACAATCAGCGCCACGAACAACAGATTTATGCAGGACCTCCGTGTGCACTTTATATTGTTAAAATTAAACAAAAGACATTATTCTAGATGTGGCCCTCTCTTTTTTTACAAAGTATTTCGCAAATCCAAAATTTACATTAAAAAAAAATCTAATTTCGCATAATACAAAACCACATTTTTTTTACCATGGTTTTTATTATACGAGAAGCGGCCAAAAAGTCGTGCATATTCGTTTATTATTCGTGAACCAGATGTCCTACAAAAAAACTGAAATAGCCATTTTAAAGAGCAGGAAATTTTGGTATTAGGTCACTCCATGGCGCCACAATTCATGCAGAATTTCGAACAAACTATCAAAAACAAAATGGCGCCTCGTTTCGAAAGCGTTCACGCGAGAGGAACAACGAAGTGTTATTCGTTTTTCAGTGTTGAAAGGCATAAACAGAGTGAAATTTCTAGTGAAATGTTAGGAGTTTACGGTGACAAATGTGTTTCACGAAGTACGGTACAGAGGTGGTGTTTAAAATTTAAGAAAGGACGCAAAACTGTAACTGACAAAAAGAGAAGTCCCCATTCTGCCCATGTCACAGCCCACAAGATAAACAAGTTTGGGTGGGAAACATGGAAACATCCGCCACACAGCCTCAAGACCTTTCACCGAGCGACTTCTATCTCTTTGGTACACTAAAGGAACACTCGAGTGGTCAAAAATTCCAAACGGACGATGATGCGAGACTCGCGGTTCGGCAATATCCGCATAGCCAACATAACGCATTTTCCGAGAGGGGTAGAAACAATCTCATCAAACGTTGGGATAAATTTGTCAACAAACTCGGGTCCTACATTGAAAAACAGCAAATTTTCTGCTCATTAAAATGGCTATTTCAGTTATTTTGTACGACATCTGGTTTTCGAATAATAAACGAATATGCAACACATTTTGACTATCCTGCCTCAAAAATGGATTTTTGCAAAATGTAAAACTAGCCTTTGGACCGAAGATGTGCATTATTAAGCAGTTGAGGATATAAACACCCCTCGAATTAATTCTAGGTGGTTGGCATTAGGACTAGTGAACTCAATACATAATTATTAGTGGTGGAAATGCCCAAAGTAGGGGCATGTCAATTACTATCGCCATAAAGATGCTCTTATTTTGAATTGAAATAAAACAACAAGGTGCAAGCAATAAATAACGATTCTATAGGGAATATGATTTTCACAAAACAGTCTGTATCCACGCAACTAATGTGAAACTAAGGAAATGAGGAAGAAAAAGTACCTAAATAGAGTTAAACCACGTAAAAAAAGGTCTTGAGCTGGCTAATCGAATCCAAAAGTATGAAATTCGACAGAATGCCATCCGTAAACCCTAATTCAAAGTTCCTTATCAAGATACGTCACATTTGGGTTTCCTTATTATTATTTTTTTCCAACAAGGTATGTATTTTACTTGCACATACAACTATATGGTACATCGGTTTAATTTAGCAAACAAGAAAAGATCACTATCTAATCAACATGACTGTAAACCAGTTCTTTTCGACAACAAAAGAAACTAATTTACCTAAAACATCAGCCTGTGTCCATTTTGATAAGAAGTTGTAGCATGATTGGAAGGCGTGTAATCCAATAAATAGGGGGATTAATATTCAATTGGCATTATAAAGCCACACGTACAAATTAGTTATCTTCTTTTAAGGGGATTTAGAACCATATCATTTCCAATGGGTCAAATTTGCAAACACATTCACAATTAAATAAAAAAAGTTGAAATAAAAATTAAAAACTATTTAAAATAGCTTAGTAAATCTGCAAGGGTGTTTATTTGTCATTTTTTTACTTAAAAATTAATATTTACTGAATTATTATTTGAATTTTTGCACTCACCACTTGCCTAGCTAATGCATGTGCAAACTAAAAATTATTTAGCTATTTTAACAATTTTTAGTTTTATTTAAATCTGAATGTTTTTGCAAATTTCACCAATTGGAAATGGTATATGGTTTTATATCCCCCTTAACAGGACTTTTTATTTCAATGATCAAAAAATATGAATGCATAAATGCGTTGATCAAAGGCTGGCAGCGCAATACTTATCATGATTAACAATAAAGCCAATCTTGACAACATGCACAAAATAATGGGAGCCTAACCAGATAAAACTAATGGAAAAAAATTCAAAAAAAAATAAAATAATAATAAAAATTAAAGGGTGGCTCGGATAAGAAAGTGGGCAGTGGTGAGAAGGTAGAAAGACAATGTTCATTAATGATCAATAATGAAGAATGACTAGATTAATAGGCGATGAAAGAAGAAAGACGGGCACATAACACGATCGAGGCAAAGTGAGAGAGAGAGAATGGTTAAAACAAAACGTGCTAAATAATCTCCTCTGTAATTTCCAAATTTACGCATCTCGACCGAAACAACAAATAGTTTTTCAATTTTAAATTCCGTGCTCAGGTTTAGATTTTATTATTGGAAGTAAAAGCCCAAAGGTGAAATAAATTGATAATTTTTTTTAATATAATACTCGCTCATTTCCTTAATTTTGCCAACATGTGCGGATTAACACTTTTATTCCA
The DNA here is from genome assembly GCA_034696685.1 of Julus scandinavius. Lineage (NCBI taxonomy): Eukaryota > Metazoa > Arthropoda > Diplopoda > Julida > Julidae > Julus > Julus scandinavius. The sequence goes on along the minus strand of JAQGAE010000850.1, from coordinate 21,213 downwards.
GTTTCACATCATTAAGTGATGAAAAAAGAAAGAAAAAAAAGAGTAAAACAGAAAATTTTGATATAACAGTGGTTTTTTTATGCCATTTAGAGGTTTTGTAATTTGCTATTTTTAATGACTTTTAAAACTATGATGTCGATATGATATGTGGAAGTAGCCATTACTTAAACAAGCCATCACACGAGGAGCGATGCATGCCACCGTAATCGCCACCGGACAATTTAGTGGATTTAATAAGATATTAAAACAAAGCGAGAAGCAAATTACCATGCTTTTTCATCCTGAATTACAGGGGCAGTGCGTTTCAGCTAAATGAGGTTAGTTTATTGCAACGATACTCGTACTATTGTAAGCGGGCAGAGCGAATATAGACGACCCCGAGCTGTTTCATCGGTAAACTCTGCAAGTTTATCGACTCCACGGCACGATATCTATCTTAGATATTCAAATGTACAATTTTGACATTTTACATCGGGGAGGATTATTTCAGAAAGTAACAAGCACAAACATGTCATGCATCACGAGTCTTTGTTAATTAATAATTATTTTAGTCCACTAATTTACACGATCTCACGAGTTTTAAATAATATAAACAATGTCGCATTTATTTAAATAAACGGGACAACCTTTCGGCTAGTTGAAAGATCGCCTGTCATGCATTACGAGATCGTTATTAAAATTATTACGAAATTGCCACCCGAAATCATTTAAAGGACAACACAGTAGAGTAAATGGTTAATTTTAGTAAATAATGCCACTGTGAATTTTCGTCTGTTTGTTGCATTTTTTTAAATAAGAAGCAGCAAGAGGAAACAAGCGGGAGAATTACAAAAAGGGTTGTTTACATCCACATCATTCTACAATCTGCATATATAAATTTGCAAATGGAATAGGATTTACGCAACTATTTTCCACAAAAAAAAAAATAAAATAAAAAGGATGCACAACAACCGAAACATAAGAATGAAACAATATTAAACTGTACATGATTGGCAGAGTCAATAAAATGTAAAAATCATGATGGGGAGATAGAGAGAGAGAGGAGTGTTGCAATCCAATATAATTAATTAGTATACTACTGTACAATAAGTTGTAATAAACTTTGCCTTTTTCAACTAGCACACAATTTTCATATTTCTTCATCAGTGCAACTTGCAATTAAATATTTGTTTTCTTATCGTCATTAACAACAAAGAAGAGTGGGACGAGAAAGAGAGAGGGATGTTATGTCACTTAAAGAGCTAAAGCATGATGCGGAGAAAAATGTCTCCTTAGATGTCGAAAAGCTAGTTAACGAATAAACACGCCATCGGTTAACCCTCGGTAGAAAGGTATTCTAGTAGGTAGAGGATCTATCGATACGCCAAAATCTGAATTCGAGCGCATTCTGTTGCTTAAAATAATTCAAGTTCCCATCAAAATGTTAATAGATTGTCAGGTGATATATCATTACGAGTGGGACAACCGAAACTGAATTATACTGACGCATTAGCCTTCTTAAGTTTTAAATGATGTTACCGAGGAAAAATGTGGATCAATGTCATTTTAAAAGTGAGTGTGTTAAGACGGACATAGGTGGCTAAATGTGAAATTTACAAATAAAACTGAACACCTGAGCGTACACTGCAATTTAGTGATTTCGATTTAATTTGTCAAATTCGACTCATCGACCAAGAAGAGGTCCTTTTTTTTATAATTTAGCTAAAGTTTCTTCCCCGCTATTAAGCAAAAAATGTCAACGAGGGAAGGAAGAGACGGGGGTGGGAACGAGCTTGTATACGAAAAAGAAAAAAACCGAAGGGCACATTTGTATTAATTCAATTCAGGCGTTTCTTCGCTGCAAAGAAAATGAAATGTGCTCACGATTAAATGAGAAATATATAAGATTTTCACAGACTGCAATAAAAAGAACATTTGTTTTACCAGTGCATGCTGCTGGCTGCTGCTTTACAATGACAGAAATAACTTGACGACTCTCCTCGTTTTACATATTCCTTCTAGGCATCTTCTTGCATTAACAGAAAACCGAAATGAACGAATGAAAAGCTATAGATGTGATGACGATAGCAGCTAGCACAGGTCACTTCAAATCTAAGAGTTTCTTCACAGGACGGTGGACACCACGTAGAATTTTTAGAGAGAAGCGAGCAATTAGGGAGTGGCTATGGGAGAAACAGCACACACAAGAAACACACATTTACACACACACGGGGTGGGTTGGTCAAACAGGAGGATACAACGAGAGGGGGACGAGAAGGGAAGGATGCCCCGCTTTTAAGGTCTCTAGCACAGCAGAGATCATCAGTCCTTATTCGTGCGGCTATCCTGAGAAGCCATTTCATTCACATTATTCTCTTGCTGCGATTGCGATTTATGATTGAACTCTAATTGAGACAAACGCTTCCAAAGTTCGTCCCGCTCTTTCTCGCGTTTCTTCTCCCTAAATTTTCATTTCGACGTGATAAAGAAATTAAAAAAAATACCCGTTAATCACACGCACACACGAGCCGCAAAACGGAAATACATAAAAAACAAAAACCGAGAAAGGAATTTCTTACTTTTGCCTCTCTGCTTTATAAGAGGCGGTGAGTTCATCGAAAAGCTTACTATTCATTTCCATGAACGTTTTTAAGACATTATAGACAAGGGCTACGATTGTGGGGTTCCAATGTTCCTTGGAAATTCGATAAAGGGCTGGGAACATGATGGGTAAAATGACGTTTGAATGTTCTTCAATCAAACTCATGATATATTCATTATTCCAAAAGTACAAAGCACGTTCAGCAACCTGGAATTGCAAATTAAGAAAGTTATGAACCTTGCGAAGTACTGAAAAATTAATTACACCATAGCATGGTGTGTGCAATAAATAAATTTGCTGGAAAAAAATCAAGCATATTTCAAAGATTTTAAGGTTTATTCCTCACATTTTCAAGGGTCAACACTACCTTCCGTCCACCCTTAACCAATGAAAATCTCACCTGAAAATGTGAACTGGAAACGCATCTCGCTATTTGCTTATACAAAGGTTCCTGTATTCTTACAAATTGAGATGGCTCTATCACATCTAAGATTTCTTCGATTTCTCCAAGAAACATGACCTTGAAAAATAAATTACATTTAGAGAGCAGGTTGTTGTTTTTTACACGAGTTTGTCGGGCACAATGCCTGGGATGCCTGATAAGAACATTAACAGAAAATTCCGGATGCAGGCAGTAAATGATGAAGGCCCCTAGTGTTCCCACGCTGCACGTATCGCCGAACAGATGTTAAGTGCTAGGTTCATTTAGGAGATGGACAGGGAGCGGGGAACACGTAATAAAATCTGTGAAGCCGCACAATGCCACAGTGCATGGTCACTCGACAAAGCTTCTCGTAAACGCCCAAAGCAGCTAGCTGCCTCAACAGGGTTGGAGAGTAGGATGAAAGCATAAATTTATAAGTACCTCTTTTTGGCTACACGTCTTGGGCCAGAATTTTAAAAGACCTTTGATAACCTACACGCAAGCAGAATCATTAAAGAAAATTCAATGTTTTTGTTGCAAATATAAAGGTGAAAAGGGAACTCACTGGCTCTGTTAAAGATGCATCCTTTTCTAAAAATTGGACTACACAATATGCCAACTGAAAGAGATTTGTTTTGTGTCAAACACATTTTGTAAATTAAAACCAAATAAGAAAAACACAAAACATTCAAATACTGCGCTGATGCAAATCTTACCTGAGCATGGTACAGACTCAAACATTTGACCTTGTGCAAGGGAATTAAGACTTTGACGAGAAATTGCTTATGTTCAATTTTTAAGGGTAATGCGAAGCCGTTAATAATACTGATTAATAAAGAAGAAAAAAAAAAACATTCAAAGAATGAACTGCCCCAAACGTGGCATTTTTATTAAAATTTTATAGGTGCTTTCAGTTACCTGCCCAAGATTTCTAGCAGCTCTCCAACGCCATTGAAGTGCTCCGTTTCATAGATAAACCTAGAAAAAACATAACGACTGGGAATAAATACAAAGCAAATAACAAATGTTTCTACATGTGTAGTCAAAAAACGCGTAGCATTTTGGCATAACTGTTGGCAGACATTAAAATGCAAAACAATATTTGAAACCCCTTGTATATGCAGATGCCAGTCAAGTTAAAATATCCTAAAACTTAGATAATGACACAGATTTCTGTAACACGAGGGCTAAACACCAACGCCAGGGGATGGGCCTTTATCATCTAACAGGGCATTTGTCCTACGAGGGGGGACGGGGACTTTAACCCCCTCTGGAGGGGTCATTAACGTACAGAGAGGACGAAGTATCTACACGAGTCATCGGTTCGGCCGTGATGGGGAAGCGAACCCAGCACCTTAAGATCGAGAGGCAAACTCATAACCCACTCGACCACTGGCAACAGTCCCAAAAATAGTACAGGAAAACTGACGTCATGAAAGACCTGATGTAACTATCTTGGACTGAACGAATAAATCGCACTGACTAAAGACATTGATGATGACAAATAACTTGAGAATGTGAACAAATTAATTATACCTTACCTTAAAAATATGTTGTTGATTTGCTTGCGTATAAATGCTCTAAGTCCGAGAAATTTTCCATAAATTCTATGCAAAACAGTTTTAAGAAAATCTCTTTCCCTGGGATCTTCGCTGTCAAACAAATCCAACAACTAAGGGAACAATGGAAACAACAACACTGATCGTTACAAAGAGTGGGATTTAAAAAAAATCAGTCAAGCAGGTTAGGAAAACGTTACCTGTAAAATAAATTTCTGTTCAATGACCTTTTTGCCTATTCCCAATTGAAAATCAGGCGACTCTAAGAACCGTAAGAAGAATTCATAGACCATCTGCCAAATGAAAGAAGAAATTGTAATTAATAAGATAAAATTCCTTGATTTCGTGGAATTTTCTTAAAATCGAATGAACTACAGTGTGGTAAGATCATCGCTGCAGTGCTAGAAATTGCTATTTTGACGTTAACTAATACGGATACAATTTCACTACTAATGCATTTCAAACATTTATCTATAAACTTTACTACACCTGTAGATGGGGCCACGAGGCTTCTAAAGTAGGATCATCTTCCTCAGGATCAAATTCTGGATTTTCACTCGGAGGTAATGTCCGGAATAAATTACACGCCACCTAAGAATAAAAACGGATACAAACGTTAAGAACATTTCAAACAGAAAATTGATACATATATTAAAAAAAGCGAGTCACAGATAAGATGCTGTCTGTTCATGTCCAGGACCAGGCAATCTTCATGGTTCAAGTTTCATGAAATGCGCACTTAAGCGTTCATCGGTTGATTGCACATTTATGGGTCTTATTATGACGCATGATTTTGATATTTGACTGCAAATGTTAAAATGTTTAGCAACAAGTTATAAACAAGCCCTTCCTATAGGCATCCGGAAAATCCGGTGTTACCCCTACAGAAGGATTCTCATTCAAGAGCACAGCAGCAAGGTACACCTAAACACCTTCTTTAAGATTGCTGTTTGAATTATTCGAAGAGGGTGGTGTAAAAGTAAATCTGATGCAGATTAAGATATATGCTAACACTGAAATTACAGATTATCGATGAAAGTCACACAACAGACAAGACAGTATTCCGGTTGACCAGTCCTGTTCATACATATCCCATCATATCCTCAGATATACAAGTACCACCACATCTAAGATGTGCTTGTTTCAGTTTGTCTAACTGTGACCATGGGGATAGATACACAGCTGTGACAAAGTATTACTGTAATTTCTGAGTACAAGAGAACAGGTGGACAGCACGTGTAAAATCCCCGGATAACAGGTTGAATAAGTGAATCACTTTGCAAATAAGATTCCTTTACACTTACAGTATTAAGACATTGTCATGTGTATCGAAAATAATAAACAAAGTTCACCTGCAGTTTCCATAGAACAAAAACCTGCAGAAACTTAAATATGAATTCATCGTTATCGACTTTGATGATAAGATTATTTGCTTGAATTCAAAAACATGATATCTTGTCCAGACAAAATGCATTAAGAAGTTATCTTGCTTTGCATTATAAATCTCTAAAAAAACATTTTTTAATTAAATAAAACAGCATTTGCCAAGACAGTACCACCAATTTTTCAAATGCAGACTGCTTTACCTGCTTGATTCCCCCCTTAAAAAAATTCCTAAATTCGCCCCCTGTGCATTAAGATTTTGGTTTGTGTTTGACCCATATGTATAATTTCTGTTATCTTCCTACGCCAGAAGAATCAAACCCTTTTACCTTTATTTGTGAAGCAACACCTTAGCACCAAGCCCAAATTTCAGCTATGGTTTTCCATAGTTTTATAGAAAAACTTCGTGCCAAGACAGTTTACAGTCTTATTATGTGTGCCACAAAATTACTGGCATCATTTTGTTTTCTGCATGTTTCCGGCACACATGTATATGGTGCGAGAGATCAGGAAGTCATCTTACAGGTCCTTTACGCTCAGGTCAGAGCTAGGGACGTTTCTTAGGAAAGCCTTCGCAAAACATTTGACATGTTAGATTTGAATCCGTAGAGAGACGTTAAGTTTTCTAGCGCTTGACTGAAAAGTGAATTCCCATTTGTTACTCTGGTTTTGATGTTCGCGGAGTATCCCCAATTGGTATGCATTACTTACCATTCTAATAATTTCAAAATAGACAGGTTCCGTAAGCACGCCTCGTCCAGCAGTGATATAATCGACCAGTTCATTAAGTGTTCCTCTTTTCACTTCTTTCCCTTTCAAATCGCAGACGGGGTCCATGAAGTCGAACACGACGCAACATTGCCGAAGTTTGCGTATGAATAATTCTTCCTGTTCCGAAGCTGGCGAATCTGCTAAAGAACGAAATAGAAATTGTAATCGAGCTCTGCATCAATAAAACTAAGCAACTTCACGATGATATGGGTTGTTATTGAACTGCCAGTTGGGCGAATAAATGTTTAGTCGAGCAGTTTATTCATGCAACGACAAAACACACCTTAGGTTTAAAGACAAACCGATATTTTGAAATTCAAGACGATATAAGATAACTTCGCCTACTACTTAAAGGGTTTGCCTGCCTCTGAATTTCTTTCATTACAAACTTGTTCGGTCAAACTTTAAATGATCGCGACAGGTAATAAAACACGGGTATATTCTTTCGTCATATACTGTAATCGTCAAGTAACCAATTCCTTGTATTTTGTTTTCATTCACGTTTGAAAAACATACTTTAAAAAATGATACATGCAATAATTCGAATATTCCTTTAAATATACAATAAGTAATATAGGTTATAGACAACAAACCAGGAATGAATAATAATGCTACTGGCAACGGACGTTAGCAAAAACAATTGCCTGAAATCAAGATTTTAAGCATCCAATAACAGAATTTTAAATCAGAATACCGAATTTGGAACATAATGCGCGTGCAACGTTAAATGCGCGCGTGCAGATCGAACTATAGAACGCGCGTGCAAATTACAGAAAGAACACGATTTACAAAAGAAGAAGGTAAGAATAATGCCCAAATATTGATAAATGTAAAACTCGCTCTACGAAATAAGTACTTAATATAAAATAATAACTAGAAAACCTATTGTAAAAAAATCTAACCGGTTTAATTATATTAAAAAAATTACGGCAACTTGAAGCTGCAGTATGTAAATTATACAAATCACGTATTAACGAGACCATCACAAAAAAAGCCCGAGTTTTTTAAAAATTTGCATTTAAAAAAATGTCAACAGGTAAACGTTAAAGCTCGCACCACGGATTTGCCAGAAATTATAAAATATGACGTACTTGTATTCATATACCACATGCCAATACCGCATAACGAAATATTACCTAATGACTCTCATGACCTATTTGTCACATGCACATAGGTCCCGAACGGAAATAGGAACTTATTGTTTATAAAGAAAGTTCCCGTTTGTGGAAAGGGACAATTCTTAGTGAGGCCACCCTGGATATATTTAATTAAAGTACCACAACATTAAAAAGCAGATATAGCTTTATTATGCCTAGTACAGACCGGAACATGTTTACGATAACAAGTTGCTCACCAGTTTTGCTGCAATCTTTTTGTCAAAAAAGCGTGTTTTCATGTAATATTTTCTTTTTTCTAATGCGATGCAATATAAACATGTGTTCATTTTGTAATATATTAACTTGTTATATTGCATTTCACGGTAGTGCGCTAATTTCTTGGAGTAGTGTTTATGAGAACATTTGCTCAAATATTGCCATACATCAGACAATATGTTCATAATATATTTCCATATAAGCTCACTTTGTTATGTCCATGTACAGTTGGTGATGAAATTGAGTGAACAGTACGTCAATCTTACAAAATTCAAACTTTCCAAAGAAAAATGCAAACAAGCAACTCAAGGTAGTTACTTCTGCGAAACAATGCTCACCATTTGTTCTTTAATTGTCGTAATCCTTTTGACAAATAACAGCTTAAATGTCAAGAATTACTGATACAATCAATGTCAATATTGAGTAGACAGCATTATAATATAATAGGTGTACTCAAACAGACCCCAAAATTTCGCACATGCCTACAGCCTAATCTGTTAATTGGGGTCATTCTACATGTGCTGACCCAGTTTTTAAAATGACCCTTCTAATTGACTGCAATGGGGCTTCTAGTAGACGTGCTGTTGAAAAAAGAAGCAGGCTTGTGCAAGCTACATTTGTGCCCCTTTCACAAAAGACACTCAACTTGTGGACCCTTTCAGAGCTGCTTGACTCTACTGCGCATGTGCACCATATGTGGGCCAAATGCAGATAGTTCAACTGCCCAAGTGATAGTACCCCTATTGTTTGATGTCATTATTCTAATCCAGTCACTAGATTTTTGATTTCAATCTACAAGTCTCTCCAATCATTTAACAACTTTATTTTATGATTGTTGCTTTAATTATCAAGCTTTCTTATCACAATGTTGAAATGCAAAGAGATTTCAATAGATGTCCTGAAATAGTGTGTGATAGCTGACAGTAAAACTGGAACACAGAGAAATAGCAAATCTTTTTTAAAAATGTATCACGAGTTTGGGAAACATTAACAGCAGAGACAAAAATCAGAAACATTTGTGAAAAGCATTCCTCCACGAGTGCAAGATGCTATACGAGTCAAACGTGGCCACACAAAATATTGTTTTTTAATTCCATTTCGATGTGTCCCACTAATTTGTGTCTATAGTGGTTTTGACATGTTAAATTTTAATGTGGATAAATAAACATTTGCGTTTGTTTGTGCAAAACACTTTTAGATGGGGTACTTGTGGTAACAGGAATAAATTCCTATGCTACTCATTCTTAAAACACAAAAAAAAGTTCTGATGTCGACTGTTGAGCTACTGTGAATAGTACAGCAATGAGTACAGGCATTAGATCGCCTAAACAAGTAGTGTATACATTGTCATGTATTTTATCTAACAAATTCAGTTGTTAGTTGCCAGATCATTTATGCATGTGCGATATATTGCACATTGTTGGATAAGTTCGCTGGTGCATTCACCACGGATCGCAGCAATGGAAACATTAATCCAACAAATATCAAATTAGTCCACACTGACACCGGCAAGGATGGACCAATAATCCGTGTTGCTCCAGTACCTGTTGATGGCAGATGAAGCACTTTTTTCAGTGGATTCGACTATAAACGAAATTTAAGATACGGCTCCACCGAGAGTGGACTTTGTTTCATTTGTTATTAGCTGGTTGGTTGGTTGATGGTTAGAGGCCCAAAGACTACTAAGGAATAGAGGGCCTGAGCGACATTGGGGATATTTCCATAACTCCAGGATACACACAAGTCAAAGGAACGAGGACGGTTGCGGTGGAATCCGGATCACCCGATTGTCAGACGAATAGCGTCACCACTAGTCCTCCTAGCTCGGTGTTATCAGCTGGAGCAACATGGGTTCTGGTCAATTCTTGCTCAGGAAGTACGTCTGTCTCATAAACTCCTCCACCACTGTGATCCGTGGTTCACTGTTCAGGTGCGGTACAGTCCAACAAGGCTGCTAACTGAAAAACACTATAATATCAGAGTTTTTTAACCGGTACATGCCGGAAGTAGTTTGCGGAAGGGCTAACAAATTACTATTTTCATAATTGCAAATAAAAACACTGCAATTGTTCACCATAGAGCCATCAATTAATATATTTCACACCACTTTTACTAATTATTTTTTTCTCTGTATCCACATTTTATTAATTACTACCTCCAACCAGTGATGAGGGCATAATCTGACAAGGTTCTTTTGAGTGGCTGCTTACGGTATTCTGGGGCATTTAAGGAAACCTTGCTCAGTGTGCCGCAACAGTTTTGTCAACATGGTCATTTCTTAGGAATTTGTAGGACTTGTATTATGTAACACCAGTGTTTTAAAATTTGTGCTGTGAAGTGTGTGGATTTGTGCAATGTGCTTTGACAATGTCACATCTTCAATATGTCATGCTATCATTTCTTTTATAAATGGTAGAAAATTACTACATTAGACAGTTTTAAGCAGTTTTTCCCTCAACTGTTTGGCTGTGATTTAAACATCCAGTCAGCAGTTTCTAAAGTATTGCTGACCATACACTGGAATATATAGCGATATGATGACCATTAGTTTTGCAAATGGGTAACTCAGGTTGGTGTCCTGAACTTGCTTTTTTAACAGTGTTTTGGACAGTGACAGTGTTCCTTCCTACATCCTACTAGTTATTGCTTATTTATATCTCCTAATCTCCCTTAATCAGTCTTAGGGTATCCAGTAAATTTCCTGGAAACAATTCAAGGATTTTCAATTACACCTCCCACGACCAATTACCACAAAAAAATTTCCAAACCGTTTTCTAAGGAATTTGGATTTTTTTTCTGATTATTAAGAAATTTTTTCTATTAACAGAAATTCCCCTTGCGGACAGGATATCTAAGCAGAAACTGGCGTTTAAGACAAATTTTAAGCAAGATTCTCGGCTTTTTCAAGGTGATAAAAATGCAACCACATTTTCCGCCTTTCAAGGCTGCCGGACACGTTGTTAATCCAATCTGTCGGTTGCCTACCTACCTCAATTGAGGTCGTTAAATATATAACAAACGGATGCTCACGTAACTAATTTTTTCCCTGCGAAAAAAAAATCCTCTAAAATTTGTGAAGGAAGTTTAAATCTTAATATTAATCTAGCTAAATATAGAAGCTAAACTCCTCCATCTGTGATTTAACGTATAAGTCTATTGACAATTCATTAAATGCCACCAGAAAGTAACATTCAGGATATTTATATTTCACGTCCAAGTAAAATCTGATAGTATTAATCTTCACAAATTTTGGATTTCGCGCATGTACACATGCATTTTGCCTAGAATCCAGCAGAAATGAATAGCAAGAGGGCCATGTTGTTGGTTGAGGTTTAAGGGCCCAAAGGTGACTAACCCCCATACCACAGTTGCTCAAATCACATGAGCTTGAGCTGCATCTGAAGTCCCAAGCATACCACAGTTGCACAGAAAAATGGCCAAGATGAGCTCAAGACTGTGACAAGACAGCCAAATATGAGACACGCTTGAGTTTAAGCTTAGAAGAGGCCAAGCTTGAGCTGCAGTTTGGTGAGCAACTGTGGTAAGGGCTTAAGGCTAAAAAGTGACCATAGGAAGACTGGACTCCAGTTCCAAAGAACGACAGGTAGGCTAGAATTAGTTACTTTATCATCACTATTATTGACAGCACGTTTTATACGAACACAACTGCAAATAGTAATGTAGGCTGACATCTGGAAAACACGTGTAATTATCAACATATTATTTTCTCTTCGAAACCGCCGAACAATTGGGAAGCAATGAACCAACTGCAACACTCGCTCTATAGCAGAATAGCGATTTTCACATCATACTCCAGCAAAATTGCCAATGAAAGATTGGACAAAATAGCAAACAAGAAGTTTACACTGAAGCCTTCACTGTTGTAGCAAATACTTTTGGTGTAAAACAGCCTGATGCAAGAACACACGGGTTTGTGTATGAAGAATTAAAAAAGGTACATATGCTCGTTGCGAATTTCGCCCAAGTGAGCGAGTGAAGAGGTGGGAGGGGCGTATGTCCCCCCACCTCTCATTGGAATACACAGACATAATGATAAAATAGTATTATACAACATGTTTACCTTTGAAAGGGGGCAACTGCTGTAATTCGACGTCACTACTGGACCGATACCTGGACGAACCCTGAGATTTCTTTTGTTTCCTTTTCACAGACCTTTTGGCGAAAGGGTCTATCTTGTCGACAAACGCATTGGACGACATGATTTAATCGAATCTATTAGATCGAAAATACAGTTAGCTTTATCCTCGGTTGCAGGCAATGGAGCTGCTGCAGGGATTGGGCGGTACCCTAGGAGACCGTCTTGGTAAAGGCCTGGACTTAGCTGCATAGGCTAGTCTAGCAAAAGACACTAGTGAAGCGCATTCCGATGAACGACGTTAGTCCGCGCGGACGAATATAACGTCAGCTGTAACACGAAACAAACTCGTTTTTCGTACGACTTAATCGTATATGGGCGTGTTTTTCACCTTGGAATCAATCTTGAAAATTAAGCCTAAATCTGTTTGCGGCCATTTGGCTGACAGTGTTGATAAGCCTTCTTCAAAGCTTTTCTAGCAGCCATTCCCTATTTACATTTCCATAGCTAATTTCACGCGGGTTTCATTCCCATTTCAAGCATCATTCACTTCTCGTCCATATTTCCGTCACTGACTTCTCTCTTTTACCGTTTCCAACGGAATAATCCAAAACTTGAAATAATTACTCGTACCAGGAAAACGAACCAAAGAAATTGTAGGCCACGGATTTCCACTCGCTGAAAATAGTCACTCTCACGAGCCACGAGATTCTCGCGCTCCGACGACGTCATCTTCCAAAATCTACTTTTTTTTGCACCTTCATCTAGATACACTACACGCCTTTGGGCACGCGCAAACTAGCTTATTCTTGGTCTGGATTGAACATTCTTGCTCAAACTATTACAAAATATATGCGAAATTTAAAATTAAAAAAATGACCGCGTATCAGCGCCATTTTTAAACTACTAAATATACTCGATAATTAGTAAATAGAAATTCATTTTAAAACACAATCACAGCCAAACAAAAAGAGACTAAATAAAAATAAAAATTGTTTGAAATAGCTTGATAAATCAGCAAGGTACTGTTCGTGTCATTTTTCACATTAAAATAGTCGATTTTTTTTTAAATTAAATTTTTATTTTAATTTTTGCACTCACAACTTGCCTATCTCATGCTGTCACCTGCTGGCAGCGTGTGCAAAACAGCGAACATTTTTTAAACTTGTATATTAATTTTAAAAAAATCGACCATTTCAAAGTGAAAAACAACAAGATGAGGCCCTTGCTGATCCATCAAGCCACCAAAAACAATTTTCACCCCCACCCAAACCTTCCGCATTCAACTGTGAGTATCTTCAAAAACCCGACCCATTGAAAAGAATAGGGTTGTGATCCCTCGATCTTAATTCATTTGAATGGAGGGCTTTAAAGTTATACAACAATTATGCCTAATTCACAATGCCACACAAAATAGAGAATTGAATGCCATTTCTCTGGGATTATGACAGTCAAATTATTCGGCCATTTACTTTTCCAGGCAGTAATAAACTTTCAACAGTCAATTTTGGCAGACTTACGGTTTATTCCGTGCGCTTTTGCGATTGCCGACAATGGCACAACTGCTGCAGAGCCCGCGAGAGAAATTGACAGTCTTGCTTTTCGACCATGCCACTCTTCTGGCCAAAGTGTGAGGAAATCATGTTTCCGCCACCTTTGAGTCAGTTTTCGCTTAGCCGACATCTCGGTAGATAGTGCCATGTTTGACGCTGTGGTTCCAGGTCTCCATTCGAAAACCATTGATGGAATGGAAGACTTGATCAGTCACTTAGCGATATCATAGCCCATCTCTTCCGCAGTGCTCCGTATGATATAAGAGCATTGGGATCCAATATTGAGGATTAATCTCACGACCTTCTGTTCGTAAAAACGCTTCAGTTGGACTGCGAGCTTGTAGGCTCACATTGATAACATGACATCTCGCCTTCCCTCGGAGTCACAAACAACTCCATCGGTCTCCAAGAGGTACAATATGGAATCACAAGCTGCTCACTGAATTTCGTGGGAATGCTCCTACAAGGCATCTGAAATCTGTCAGAAAGCCCTTGGGCCACCCCACTTCAGCTGGACTCAAAAAGACCAGTGGTTTCCGGATTCTTGCTGGTGCCAGACCGTTACCCGATACCTCATTGGTGCTGCGTTTTTTGACCATCAATCCAGATTCTTTTTGACCTCATGACTTCTGAAAAATGGCCATCATCACACCATTTAGCCTGTTCGAGTTCCGGTGGATGCATCAGGAAATTTGATAGAAAACTTCTTCCATCAATCCTGAACATCTTTCAATAATAAAATATACGGTCCCAAAATTGTATGTGTCTTAAATTCGAAATCAAGGATGGAGTGTGAGGATAAAATTGCTGAATTTTCGGCAATAAGACTTTGTTGATGCTGCTAAAAACAGAGTCCAGCGGACATGTCACGGAAATGACCCCAGCACAAATGCATGGCAATACCGAGCAGGTCGTGACATATGCTTCGTTGGCCCATTCTGCTAAGCAGAAGTGGACAAGTGCTATGCCATATTGTGTGCCGCCAAGCCAGATCTTGCAAAATCTGGCACTTTGCATCTGTCGGTATGGCAACGGCGATTGCCTTTAGCCAAATTCTATCAACTAGTCCACGGACATAGAGAAGACCTGGCCAAGTCTTTAGTGTAGGTTTCAAACACTTTGTCCTACGATCCAGAGGACCCTATGTTGAGATCTTTGGCACAATCAGAAATAGTGCTGGTTTGATATAATGAAAAGAAAAGCATCATGAGAAATGAACAATCATTTCAGTTATTAACAATAATTAAGAATTTAATATGAATTTTGAAAATCTACGTAGCCACATATTCCAATAATGCTGACATAAGTCCTTATTTAGAAAATGCACGTCAGCCGGTGAACCACATGGATAAGCAATCACAATCGCAGCTTCTGTCAACTGGAATTTTTCAAAGCAAAAACAAAATCAGGAAAGTGCAGGGCCCTAGTGAATTTCTAGAGGTACTAAAATCACGATAACCACAGTAAGGAGAATCAATCTAGGTTTCAAACTGCGGTCTCCCTTTTAACAGTTAGCTAGCACAATCAGCATGTTAATAATGAATCCAGAAAGTAAATATTACCTGAAAATCGAGATTTCCAGTATAATTCAGAGCTCCGACATAAGCAGCTGCTTGTATGGGGTTGTCGTATGTGTCACGCAAACGTGGTTTCGGACGCTGAGATGTTTTCCATTCCACTAAAACGTTCGTCCCTCTATACAAAATGAACAGTAGCTAAATTAAATTACACAATCTTCATCTTTCATAAATCAGTAGAACTCAATGTACACCACAGTAGTTTGACAACGGAACGAAGTAGCCCCTACCTGTAACTTATCACGCCATCCAAAACCCCTCTATATTTCATAATAGGGTGATTAACACGTGTTTCCAGTAGAAAGACATTTGAAATATCAGCAAGCACAGGCTGTAAGGACCTCCAGTGGCCTTCAATTGCCTTGTCTATTTCTAGATCAGCTAACGGCTTATCGGACAAGAAATCTTCGATACATTGATGGAGACAGGAACCAACTCGAAACATTTCTGAAAACACGATGAAGAGATTAAAAGACCCCGAAATTTTGGACATTACATGCGCAATTATATCGCCTCGCAATTACCTTGCTGGTAATTTCGAAAGCCATCCTCTCCAAGCAGTTTCACCATTTTTATTTTCCATTGTTCAAGTGCCTGTAGGCTCTCCGCAGGCATAGTCTTCTGCAAAATTGTTGAAACGCTGGAACTCTTATTAGTTAGCATCTCTTCTGACTGCACATCTGATAATATGTTTTCCTCCGACGGAACATCCTTTTGAGTGCATACAAGTGGGAGCGCGTTTAATTGTTCGAGTAACTGAGTAGTCCAAGGTGGTAAGACATCGTTTCCATGTGCGCATGGTTTATTGTTCAGATTCTTAATTATGTCTGGGTTTAATTCTCTCAAAGCATCTCTATCAGCGATATCAGCAACAATCTTGGTCTTTACATTCCATTCGCTGGTGGGAGTGAAATCATCCAAGTCTTTGAAACCTGCCTCTTTAATTTGGAATTCAGCAGGATAAGCAAAGGCTAGTTCGGCATCAGCTCGCTTCTTTTTTAAAAAAGTTTGCCTCTCGGCTTTACTTTCTAACATTGGCCCATACAATTTCACGTTCTCCCAATTTTGTTTCTTAATTGTCGCAACAAACTTTTTTCTCTTGTTTATATCTGTTATTGGCTTGTCATTTGACCACTTCACTTCCTTTTTCAAAAGAAATTTGGTCGTGCTGAAACAACGAGCATCTAATCGTAGCGCGTTCATCATCAACGAATTCCCTGAAATAAAGAATTACGAATAAAGACCACGAATTGAAGAGCATTAACGCTACAATTTGTTACACAAAGCAAAGCTGTCAAAGTGGACTGTCCCCATCGGGACACCGAGAAATTTCCCGATGCCTCTATTTGAGAGAACACTGTTGCCCTCTTAAAGTGGCGTGTCATAAGCGTGTGCCGAGTAGCTAATGACTGATGTAACATAAACAATAGGAGCGTTTTTGGTGGAATGTCGGCAGCTGCGACTGATGTGCGCGGCTACGACTCGACTGCTCCGGGGACCAGTCAAATTGCAGCCACATGAACGAAATACACAAGTGCTTACGGTGTAAACGGCGACAAAACTTCGTGTTTACAGTATAAAATGCCGAGAAAGCGTTGTGGCATCACGGAAGTCCGTACAACTACGATCTCTTTTGAATGATCCCCAGTTAGCGCATCCCCTAAAACCAAAATACAGACAATAAAGTAAAATGGATGGCTACAAGTACTTGTATACCATTTGCTTGGTATATTCAAGAGGCCGTGGGTCTGCGGAAATGGTTTTTCGCAATTGTTTTCAGGAAAACGCCAGCATAGTTCCTACAAAATTGTCTTTCTATATTAGGGCAAATCCAAATCAGCTAAAATATGCATGGGGTGTCAAATGGGCCTTTGGGCAAGTATGGTAAAATAAAAAACAAAAGTTTTTGGTAGGTTTGCAAATTGTCGTTGCCCTTTTGATCTTTTCCCCAAATATCCATCTGTTTATGTAGTATATTATAGAAACGTTGTCAAGGGACCTAATGACCAAATATTCCCTGAGCAATTGTCCGCCTGCGTTTATGACTCTGCCCTAATATGCAAAGAGCTTCAGCCCTTTGAATTAAGTCTGATATAAAACTAACATGCTCTTTTCTATATCATACCTGTATCAAAATGAGACCCCCTTCTACAGACTCACCGGTAAGTCTGTGGCGAATCATTAGACATAATAAATGAGAATGTGGTCGTAATGACATTTTATAGGCCACAACATGGAGGGCACTCTCCAAAATTTTCGTAACTATGTTTGAGCAGACGATATTTTGTGCCAAACGATGACGTACAGGAAGTCTCCTCCCCTCCCACTTGGTTGCCCTTTCGGATTTCCTTTTTACTGATTGACCACGATCATTCTGTTGTCTTTTTTCCACGTTCCCTTCGTGTAAGCGAGAAGTATTACAATATGGGTCATACTAATATTTGGTATTCTCATCCGAGAAAATATGGACAAGGATCCCGATTTTGGTTAGCATATTTCATTTGGCGTTTTTACATATTTTATTTAACACTATTCTCCTTTATGAAAATCGTGTTGGAACTGTTGTCAAAGATGGCGGCATTTCGACCACGTGCAATTCTTTTAACAGTATTTTATTTCTTTATTTAGTCGGGTGTGTTCAAACCATCATGGTTTAATCAGAAAGTATGGATTAAACATGTGCAGGAGGTGTTTCAGGCAATACGCGGAAGCGATTGGCTTTAAAAAGGTAAAAATAATGAAAATATTCATAGGCGAAAAGTTAGGCCTATTTGCGTTATGATGATAGAAACACAAACGATTCAATTTATTGAAATGAATTATTTTACGTTTTATGTCCTCTAAGAAGAACTGAACGCAATAATTTATTGATGTAATGAATCTCGGTCATTACTTGCAATTTTTAATATATATTTTTTCAAATTTTCAGTTGGATTAAATGATATGGGGATTCGGCGTGTTTGAAAAAAAAAGGTAGGTTTAAAAATGTTATAAACAATGTTTAGGCTTATTTCCGTGATGATGATAATCTAGTAAAAGATTCGATTTATCGAAATGAACTATTTTGCATATTTGTCCTCTAAGAAGAACTGAACGGAATGAAATTGTGTCTTGATGAAATTAAACTCGTGTTCGTTTCTTAAAATCTAATGGGTTTTTTTTTTTGTTTGTTTTTATAGCCGGATTTTAAATACTGGGAGTCAGTAATTGGATTAGGACAATGTTGGAAGCGAAAGTTTAAAACGAAGACCAAGTTATATTCTCTGTAATAAAATGTACACCAGTTCGGACTCCCAGAATAAAAAAATCTTCATACAGTAACTTTTTCAGTTTGAACATCATGTTTATTTAAACTTTTAAACATTGTTTTCAATAGCTACGTCCAAATAAGGCATAGAACTTCGGTTGAGCCTTACAGTCAGGATTAATACAATGGGAGCTATTTGTAATTTCTCCAGGCTGTTTGAATGGTATGCAAAGGGTCTTGGCACCCATCGATGGTCCAGCTGATGCACTGATTTCATCCCTAAAAAATATGGCGTTAATCAGAGGCACACTTTTTACAAGTATTAGTGAACGGTCAGATTATCTATGTGACAAAAACGAGCACATTCTATGAGGGACTCTGCCCACCTGGCAGTTGGGATTATAGAAGTGAAAAGAAAAAATCAGTCGTGTCCAATTTTAGGCCTACCCTACAGTCAGCAAAGGGGGGGGGGTCGTACCCAATTTCAGGAGAATGCTACTATGTCTGTAGCAACTTAGATATCACCAGGTCTTGGCACGAAGCTCGGTCAAGGATAGGCAATTTTTCTGTGCAACTATGGTCTTCATCTGGGACTTAAGACGCTGCTCGATCTCAAGTTCATACGATTTGAGCAACTGTGGTACGGGGGTTAAGAGTAAATATCATGGCAATTTCCTGGAAACGACTGGAGAACCACAGTCACGGTGGCCGACCCAGGAATTCAACCCAGGTCTCCCGAATGAAAGGCTGATAGCGTTACCACAATCCCACCTAGCTCTGTCGGATCGAATGCGTAAATTAGAAGGAATCAGAATTTCTACTTACTTGGCGCTATCCTTCTTTATTTGGTCTTCACATGGCGGGTTGCCACAAAACGGAGCTTGTATGATGCAACCTTGTTCCAGTTTTTCACAGAAATTCTTCCATTCGTGGGCTACGACCAAATTATTATCCAGTTCTTGTTTTGCCCTGAAAATAAATTTCAACGAGCAAGTTAACACCAATAGTTTTGTAATGTTTTAAAAGCGATGAAGCCCGAAATACTCGCCTGTTAAATAAGTTCTGATGTATGTCTTCGATAATCTTACTAACATCCTCGGCAGCTTTCTCGTCTTTCAAAACTAGTTTTTCGCCAGTGTCTCGTCTCACAACGACAAACTGACTTTGCAGTACATCTCTGGGACCAATTTCAAGGCGAATGGGAACGCCCTAAAAATAATTTTGATGAATCAAATAATTGTGAGTATTATTTATTTACGGTGCTCTCGATCGACTCTAAAAGTTTCACTGACCTTTAATTCCCAATGATTGAATTTCCATCCCGGACTGTAGTTAGTTCTGTAATCTCCCTTGGTCTTCAGACCAACACTTTTTAGTTTTTTTTCAATCTCTTCGCATTTGCTTATCAAGTCTTTCGTATCCTTGTCTGACGTGGACGCTGTGATGCCGCACGGGACAATAACAACCTGTTAAATGTTGATATTAAGGTTAAACTCTGATGTTAGGGTGAAGATTCTTCTAAAATTGTACTCATCATCAAATATCATCGTATCTCACCTGAATGCATGCCACCCTCGGAGGTAGCACGAGTCCTACATTGTCCGAATGCACCATGACCATGGCACCGATTGTCCTCGTTGATAATCCCCACGAGTTTTGAAAAGCGAAAAGTTTATTATTGGTTTCCGGGTCCTCAAAGATAATCTGGAACATCTTCGAGAAGTTCTGCCCCAGATGATGCGAAGTAGCTCCCTGCAACCCTCGACCGCTAGCAGCGACATACGCCTCCACCGTTGTGGTGAAATCGCCTCCCGCAAACTTTTCCTTCTCGGTTTTCTTTCCCGGAATCACTGGAATAGCTAAGAGGTCCTCGTACACACGTCGATACAATTCCAAAATGGTGTAAACCTAGTGAGAAAGAATAACACAACGCTGTAGACAACACTCGTTATCAAATACCACGATTAAAATAGTTGATCGAGTTCTACAAAAATGTCCGGCAACCACATAATATCATATTAACATTGCAACATTTTGTTATAATACTAACTTCTTCCTCGGCTTCTGCTTGAGTGGCAAAAGCTGTGTGTCCCTCCTGCCAAAGAAACTCCCTCGTCCTCAAGAACGGTTGAGGATGTTTGAACTCCCATCTCTGGTTGCAAAACAATAATAATTATTGAAAAGAATGAAATACAACATCTTCGAGAAATTCTGCCCCAGACCACCTATTACAAAATAAAATACCACAACGCTGTTCCACTGGTTAAGCTTCAACGGTAAATCCCTGTGGGACTTGATCCACTTTGCAAACGATGGATACATAGCAGTTTCACTCGTTGGTCGAATGGCAATTGGCTCGGCTAAATCGGAATCTCCGGATTTCGTCACCCAAGCAACCTGAAAAATGTTGATCGCGGTCAGTAAAATGTATTTTACGGACTATAAGACGCACTTTTTTCTTTAAAAAAATTGCCTCCAAAATTCAGGTGAGTCTTATGCTACTTTTTTTTAATTTTTTTAAATTGCTTAAAAATTTAGGTGCCGTAAAATACGGTAATAGAAAACCAACTTCCGCAAAATGTATGACAACAAATTCCACACGTAAGGATTACCTCAGGTGCAAAATCAGCGATGTGAGTTTTCTCCTTT
>JAQGAE010000849.1:0-28973 GCA_034696685.1 Julus scandinavius | reverse complement strand
ATTTAATAACCTAACCTAACCTAGTCGAGATTTTTTTCACTCGAGATTATTTTTAAGTTATTTTATATTTCGAGATTATTATCTAGCACGATAATAAGTATTCACAAAGTTCCAGATGAGAATGAAAACTGAATGTTATCTGGAAAACACGGCAGTACCTGCTGTTCCATAGTATTTATATATGTACATTCCAAAATACTTAACTAATTTAAGCCCACAAGAGACGCTAATACCAAGTAACGACCACAAAGGAGCAAAATACTGACTTAATAGGGGTCGACGCACCTTAAGAAAGAAGCTCGTCTTATGGCATCACGTCATTGGACTGGAAAAATTTGCGTTTTGGAGTTGCACAGGCAATCCAGTAAGTGTTTTCACCACGCGCACAGTTGCTCGCCATGAATTTTCATGGAAAAGCTGATGTACACAAGACATTCATACCGAAAACAAATGCAAACCACTGATTGGCATGGAGAAAAACACACCAATACTAAGGGCCTTGATCAATGTAAATCACACGATCCTTCGGTCTGATGGACGTGTTTGGGTTTGAAGAATACCTGGAAAAGGCCTTTAACCTGAATGTGTGATATATACATTATCAACAGTGGATTCGTACATGCAGTAGACAGAATCATGGTCTGAGATTCCGGTTCCAAGAATCGAACTATCACATTTCCCCAGATGATGCATCCAGTTCCACTAAGCCCTTTGGTCCATGGATCACACTTTGAGAACCACTGAAAGTGATTCAATGTGTTTGGCAACTTGAGTAAACACTTTAAGAGAAGGTGAAAGAACAAATGAATACCGAATATTTCATTTGCAAGACAGCTAACCAAAATGTTCATTAAAACATACAATTGCAAATACTCGTAAAATTTCTGCACATTAACCTAATACGACATGTACAATATTGCAGTTCACCTGGATAAATTTCTCTGTTTATTCAGGATTTTTTAAAAGAATACCCTATTGCTCAATTTGCTCTATTGAACCACTCTACTTAATAAGTTGGGGGCGCATTAAGCTAATATATGTTTCTATTTATTAAAACAGCATGTCATCATGAAAATGTGACACAATGAAGAATGAACTAGGATAAAAAAATCCAACTCCTGGTTTCTCAGTGCTGCTATGGCAAGCAAACAACAATGTTCAAGTTGTAAGCAGTTACATTGGCATACCTTTAAAATCTTTTGAGCGCAAAATTTGCCATTTATTTATGTCATCAAAGAAAGCACATTACCAAACAAAACTCATTCACAAGTCTGAGAAGGACGAACTTAAGTTGTCCAGTCATGAAACGCAGCAAAGATCTTTGTTAAGAATATATATTTCGACAACACGTACACTCATACTCCATATTCTGTTATATAATATTTGCAAAGTTGTTTATGAGGCAGCACAAGGGATAAAGATCAACTGCAAGAAAAAATCTTTGGAGAAAAATGTCACATATGTAATGACAATGCTGTTGGCACAAAAAAAAACCCCACAAAACACTGTTTTTACTGAAAAGTAATCTTCCGTTAGACAGACGAGAAATTTCGCTCCTCTTCCTCAGAAAATGACCTTACCAATTACACAAGACAAAAAACAGTATCATGAGACAATTGGGAATGAGAAACAACGCTTCTGGTGGCATTGGAAGTTTTTCTAGAGGACGACAAACCATGTCTGCCGATTTGGAATTCAAATAAATATTCATGGTTAACCTCAAACCTCAATAGGTAATCTTACTCAGAGCTAGTTAGTACATTATTAACCATGTAAATTACCCGAATCATGGCATACATAATGTACAGTATCTGGAAAAGCACTTTCTACAAGATGATATTTTGTTTGTTCTGATTTACATGAAGTATTTCATTTTACATAAACAATTGTATGTTTCCTAGCTGTGCTAATCCCATTTATTTTTGTGAAACTACACTAACGTTCAACACGGTGCTAGGTGGCAACACTTTCGCACCTCATTCTTTAAAAGCAATAGACTTTAAGGGTTGGTTGCACCAATAAAGGTTAAGGTAAACCTAAGGTTAACCGTGAGTTAACTAGAAAAAGCATTGCACCAAAGGAAGTTAACAGTTGACCATTGGTTAACTTGAGGAAAACCAATGAGGCTAACCCTGAGGTTAACTCGTGGTTTTATATAACCTTAGGTTAGCTAACCTTTATTTAACCTTTGTTGGTGCAACCGGCCCTAAAAGTATAATATAATTGAAACATTGAATACAGTTCCTCAGTAAGCAAGTAATTAAACTCAACATTTGAGGGCCACGCCAAAATGATAACCAGCAAATGTTTTTGAAATTTCCAAAAAGCATAACATAAAGTGAATAAAATGGATAAAGGAGAGGTCGGTGGTAATTGTTTTTATATCAATGCTATACAGGCTTTATGACAACCATGCAAAAGCGTATCATTTAAACCCAGTGTATAATTTCAAATAATGTAAAAAGCCATGTATTTTTTTTCACTGTTCATAGTAAGAAATTTATATATGCTTGCTAGCTAGGCAAAGGCCACGACCACAATTTCCCTTTCATCCTCTCAACTTTTTCTTTATTTGTCTAACGTCTAGACACTAACTTTAAAGGCAATCCATGGATCCAACTCCACTTTATATCTACCAGAACATTGTTTAAAGCTCAGATAAATCTAGGCAGAAAATGTGATTCAAAATACTAGCGATGATTCATGCATGCATGCTCAATTGTTATCGTAAAAATCACACACAAAAAAACGTAACTTATTTTTTTTTTCTAACTGGGGAAAATGACAAAAGCCAACTTTGTATTAACTATCTTCACATAGTACAAGTCAACATTTTTGTACCATGCAACGTCATTTCCGGTTACAATAAATTAAGAGAACAGAAAACCGTTGTTCAGCACCTGTTATTTGCAAGTTGTATCTCTGAATTGTAATAACTATATAAATAGAGATACACGATATGGATACTCATCCCTTTGTAGACAAAAAGTCTACACAAATTCAACCCTTTTACTTGTGTCTCAACAAAAAATTTAACATATCCATGGATGCAAATTTACTGTTTAGTACCAAATTACACAAAGTTGCTGGCATATGATCATATTAGAGGCTCACACTGTGACCAATTGTGTAGAATTGCGTTTGTGTATACAACAAGCTGTAGATCAAAGGTCTTCAATAGAGTTGTTTTCAACAAAAAAGCAAGAATCCAATTTTTTCAGCAGGTGGTTTATCAGTGAAAGAAATAAAGAAAGGTTTAGTTTCGGATTTGCAACAAATAGAGTCCATATCAAATTGCGAGTTTTACGTTGAACCATGAAATGCAAGTAAAAAGGTTACAATACGATCTATTGTTTTAAATGTGAAACACTGTTCCATAGAGAAACTTCTAAAAAACTATGTTGTTATTGAATAAACGGTGGCGGAGCTTAAGATGCACACACGAAGAAGATTTCGATCTATTGGATGCGCCCAAATCCGTTTTGCAAATCACTAAAAAGAGAAATTAAACTTCAAACGTGACATATTTTTCCTGCGAAGTTAACCCCATTAACTTTCCCCGTGTTTTTCATTTTTTTCTTCTCCCCTCGTTCTAAAACAACTCGATATATCTTGAGACTTTTTATTTCCTTTTTCGATAGCGAGCGAAACAAAATTCCATTTCGAAATAGAAGAAGGATTTTTCTTAAGCTTTTCTTCAATCAATGCCAAGGAGGCCATCGACAAACGACGGCAAGTAAGCAGAAAGAAACAGCTAAACGAAAAGACAGTGAACACATTGCACTATTGAGAAGATTCGGGGAAAATTCCTTTAAGCCCAATCCTATTAGCTTCCAATTTGCAGCCCTGGCTATCGAAAGATGCTTAAACTTCCATCAATTTCTATGCTAGTGCTTTTCAAGTAGCAACAGTGCCCGACGATGTATGGTAATATTGCACTATGCATGGAGATAGGTACAAAAGACCTTGCTGTTGCCCTATTGCGTATCTCGGTGGGACCATAAGGTTGGGGGTAAGAATAGCACTTCACCAGTGCATTTCTCGAGATTTTCTCCTCACGTTCAATTTCTTCTTCCATCGCCAACTATTCCTCTTTCATTCCACGTCATCAAATCCTCAAAAACCCACTTGTGCATCAAAACCAAATTTGGAAAAGTGCCAAATGCAGAAAACACCGCTTACTACTGTACAGTTTATGTAAACCCCCCTCCCTCTTTACAACCACGTCAAAGACCCTTTATACTCTTATCAGTTTCAAACAATCACATCATATATGGTATGGCGGCCAAACATGGCAATGTCCATGGAGGGTCATCCATGGTTGCTCATCTATGTTGGGTCACTCTGCGCCAAAATGTTTAATACCAATATGGTCGACCTCAGTTTTAATAGAAATTCGAGTTTAGATATTATTAACGAGTTTTTACAATAACTACATCCATGCACGATAATAAATGATAGTCGTGCTATTGGTTATTGCTGCTGATGATGATATTTATTTAAGCTTTCTAGAAACAGAGATACCAAATAAATAAAAATAATACTAAAATAAAGGTATTTGAGATTTTTGTGGTATAGAATCAAACTACTAAATGGATAACGATTTATACTTCGTATGCCCTATTAGTCGGGTTACTTTATTTGATCGCTAAATATTTTATAAACGTAAACCATTGAAGTTGAAACACGAGGGAAATAAATTGGTTAGTGCAAATACTAGAGTAGGTAGATTAAAAAAAGTTGCAGTCGCAATTTAAACGAAAATCTATCTAAAAAACAAGCTTAAACGGACAAAAAGCAATTTAACGTGCATTTCGATAAACCATGCCTTTGAAATGAAATGCCTGAAAATTCTGATTCGTGTTTGCGTGCTTTAATTAAAATTCGCACGGTGAGAAAACAATGTAAATAAGCTGCAATGTAATTACATTTTAAATGGTCATAACGCCACAGTTTACAAATAAAGCATCATAACGCTCTTGTGCGTGCAAATTATTCATGATGGAGGACGCTGGATATAAATATATATAAAATCGTAATTACAGCATTATGCAAACGGAGTTATATTTAATTCATATTCCAAAAACGCACGTGGATATAACTGGATCTATTACAAGCCGTTGCATTTTATTTACTCAGATCGTGGTCAGAGTATAAGTAAACCTCCATTTTCAATATTCAACATATACAACAAATTCCTACAATGTACATAAGCTGGCATTTACAGCAGTAGTAAAATCAATTAAGTTTTAGCCTCAAATGACAAAATTGCAAATTATACCGTACGCTGTGGTGCAATACAAAATTACATATGCATTCATACTGCAATTACTTTGTCTAATGGTAATGATCTGCAGTATAGTCAAAGCACACCAGCACTCCAGTGGCCTCATCTCGTGTACTAATTCTAGCAGTTAAATAATGCAGAAATTGTTCGACAAAGGACCCTGTATATTAACATAACAAAACTGGCAAAGGATACTACAGTATATTAAGAATATTCAATGGGCTAAATAAAATGTTGTGAACTTAACTATAATGATTTTTAGACTTCACAAGATATTTTCGTAGACTTCAAAGTTTACATCAAATATATTTTACTGCATTATGCTTAATATTGGAAGAATACTTACATAACCAAACGACCTAAAATGTTTACTGTATTCAATCCAGTGCTTTTAAAACAACTGATTGAATAGTAATAGTGTGATAGAGAATAACTAGTGATAGTGTGATAGTGAATAATGAACTGAATAAAGGGATTTCGACTACAAGAAGATCATGTCACTGGATCCTTTTAGAACATATTGGATATACAAAATCCCATCATGAATAAAATATGAGTATGTAGGTAAAGAACAACGAGGAATTTCAGTAAATATATATCTCAAACGTAACACTGTCCAAGGCAATCTATTTTCACTACAAAAAAACCAATTGGAATTTTTAATAACTACTTGCTGAACGTGGCTTTAGAAACTAATCCACATGGAACAAACTTAATATTGATTGTTTTTTTTGTAAATCAGGATTCCAAATGAGAATTTTTCCTCATCAAAACCGTATTAAACATACTGATTTTTGCCCCATGTTCCCGCAGACAGCCCTACGGGTTCTTCAGAACCAGTTCAAATAAAATGAGAAATAAAAGCAAATAACGTTTTAGCATCGAAAATAAAGACAACGTAGTTGAAGAGGGAAACTTTCCCTTTTTCTACATGCTGTTTTTTTAACGTCATTCATTATTTCTCAAAATTTAAAAATAGGACTCCCATCTGGCCCGAGGATATCTGAGATGACCACATGCCTATCAGGGTTAGGGATGCAAATGCAATACCAAAGGGAAGGACATTAAAAGTGCATTTCTGCTGCCCTTATCTTTCCCCCCTATCCACCAAGGTTTCGTGTATGGTCACTACCGTCCATATCTGGTCAGCTTATTTTATTGACATTTTGAGTAGCTACTCGATGCAATGAAGCCCTGCAGCTGCATGAGCTGAACTAGATGCGGGTGCAAGTGCCGAACAGTCAGATGACAATTTTTGACATTTCTTCGAAAAATTCACTGGCGGGGGTAAGGGAAAAAGCCTAGTAAACGAAAAAAAAAGTCTTCAGGCTTAAACCTGGGCTCGGGGCTAGTTGGATATTTGAAATAGAAGAAAAAAAAAAGGAATGCACGAAGTGGTTGCGCATATCTAAAGAGAGAAACAGGAGAGGAAAAACGTCGATGACAAGGAGATGATTGAAATTTCTGCCAAACTCCCCAAGTAATCAAATTTTCATCACTGAGAAAACTGCCATCATTTTCTCGTGGAATAATGTATTTTCCATTTGCCAACATCTTAAATAGAATGTCGATAGATTTATTGGCAATGATTTCTGGGAAGCCCACCAGAGTTCAATCTGCCCCATCATTCATTATGCCCTGCAGCTGAAAATGCTGCAACGATTCCTGATGAAATCATATAGCAAGCCCCTAAACACATGACAAAAAATAATATGAAAGAGAAACGCGCATGCGCAATTTCAAATTCCCCCATTTTTTAAACGCCAGCCTATGTTGGATTTGAGATTGATATCGAGTAAGATGCAAGAAGTGGGTGGAAAGTTGAAAATAATGAATCGGACAGACAGTGCAATTTCTGCTTCTGAATTGCATATGTAGTTGAAAATGATGGGAAGAGACGCCTTTCCCCTTTGTAGAAAACACTGAATGATGCTAAATTTTAACAGACCTAATGTATAGAAAAACATGTTGGATGACACCACCCATAATGTTTCATTTTCTTTTCAATTTAGTTTAACTGACTGCATGGAAGCACTGATAGCGTGCTGCAGAATATAAGTCATTTATCAACAAAACGGTGGATTCATAAATGAAACATCCTAAATGAGTGATTTTTATATCCAAAGATGAATCTTGGCATCAAAGAAGGCATCACTGTCTAAACATATAAATGTAGTTACTCAACCATAAGGTGCAGATGCGTGTATAGGTTCAACAGTGTAGGCGGGCTTAGCCTAAATCATTATCTCTGATACCAGTATATACTGCAAGACGATGTATTTATCGTATACAAATTCTCTATTGGCCTTTGATAAGACGTAGGGCTAAATACATCAGGACATTAAAAGACTTTTTTAATTTCAAAAATACTGCTACGTGGCACCTAATCCCGAAACTCGTGTACAGTAAATAAGTGCAGATCAAGTCGCATTAAGTACGCACCAGTTACTGGCAAGGGCAGATTGGATTCTGTGTACTTTGCATTTCAATGATAAGCGGTTTATATATAAAAAGACACCCGCACCACACAACTTGTGGAAATAAAATCTATAACACCGTCTTCATTAACATTTTTAGATACACTTAAGAAGATATTTGTAAATTTGTAAGGTTATCCACACGATCACTTTACAAACATTTAAGCAGTAATTAACCTTATGTCCAAAGCTATAAAATACTGTTGTTATTTAATGTGATTGCATGCACAATAAACAGTATTACATTTGTTTTTGCAGAAATCGAAGTAGCATGAGGTTTTGATAATTCAAAATGACATTAACGTTTGCATAATGTCCTTTACACCTATGAAATTGCCATTATTTTTCGTTTGCTGCGCTGCGCCTACATAGATTTAAATTAATCTGGCAGTTAAGTGGTTGAGAGGCTGGGTCATACGAATTTTCGTGTACTAAAAGTTTAAAACAGCATTTATCAATGTTTAATTAGGCATATAAAAGCATTTTCGATGTTAATGGATGACTTAAATGAGCTTTATCTTGACTAAGTTTCAAAGTTTGGGGCAAAGGCAAGGCAAAATGCAAAAGCAAACACTGCTTTCCCCAAAGGACATAATCTCCAGCTTCAAATTCGTTTTCATTCCTCCCCAGAGTAACTGTAAAACCTGAGTGCATGGCTTCCTTCATCTCGTATACACACTACATATATCCTTCCTGATGTAGATTAGGCATTTTATTTTAGGCAACCTTGCATGCATTTAATACCTCGTCTAAGCACAGATCGTAAAGCTATATGGTCTGTTGTTCGTTGTATATTTCACGCTGCCTTTTATGGCATTCTAATATGGAGGGAGAGACAAAAGTAAGACCATTGTTGTTGCCAACATTTTCCGGTCTGACAAGCTGCAAGCACTTAATAATAGACGCAAAGTGGTTGAGAAACAATGCAAAAACACTCGGAAGGCCTAATAAGAAATTCGCTTGCACATATGCTTACATTATTCTCTTGCAACCTATGTTTGTAAAGTCCATGTGCAAGTTGCGTTTAATTTGAATAATTTCTTTTTATTTCATATACTCATACGCGGAAATAAAACTGCATTCCAGAAACGTTATGTGGTTCAATGGTAATAAAATAATAACCGGTTAAGCTTAAGCTTCCCCATTATAATGCTGCAAAAAACTTGCAAACTTTTAAACTGTGTGTCCATAACTGTAATAGCATTAAAACGAAACATTCAAAAGTGGATGCAACGTGCAATAGTGAAAATTTAATAGTAAAGATTCTGCCACAAAGTACAGACAAAACCCTAGAAAGCCCATGATATACCACATGTGTATATATACAGTATATCCTTACAACACAGGTCATGTGCTTCTGCAACACATTGTTTGCTTAGGCTTATGTCCACAAGCAATATCCGATGGAATGGATCGAAAAAGAAACAAAACATGAGGCAATGTTAAAACTTCATCTAAGATAGCAATTGAATGAAGAGAGATTACAAAGAGTTGCTCAATAACTCACTTAAAGTCGCAACATAAACGGCAGAGCGACGAAGAAAGATGATATTAGTTAGGAGTCTGGTTGCCTTATGTCATCTAAGTTCGCTCAGTGGCCTTACAAGACATTAGGATTTTGCAAAAGAAAAACTGACGAAAAATGAGTACTGCAGAGGCACATGTCTGTGACATTGGACAATAGTTCAATCATGACACATCAATAGTAGAACGAGACGTTCCAGCCTCACAACTGGCACTTCATTAGGGCTGGATGGCAGAACAGACAACTGCTGGACAATACCAATATACAAGTATATAGGTACATGTATATGAAAACAAGACTGAGTTGACTGAACACGGAAATGCAGTACAAGTAAATGGGCAACATGAATTTTGTTTTCATTGTTTGATAGACAACATAGAAAATCCATTTGAATTCATAGATATAAAACAACTCATCTGCTCTAAAGCCTAAAGCAAAGACTTAATTGTACTTATTAAACATTATTATATAATAAATCGATCAAATACCATTCTATAAAATACAAATACGTATGTCTTTAGGCCTAATTTGGGTAATGCAGTCACTCTATTCGCATTTCACCAGACGTGACAAAACACCCTTAAATCTAAAGTGCAGTAGCTGCAGAAATGCAAATATGTTTATTTCGCGAAATTCAACATCTCTTGGGATTATAGTCGACGTGCAAAAAAGCACAAGGCAGTATTGACCCAAGAATTACATTTGCATACAGAATTTCATCAAATGCGACTAATGCTAAGGAGAACACTAAGCCCCATTTACAAATGTCACGTTTACAGGAAAACTCGAGTTGTTGAGCAAAGAAACGAATGCGTGGAAACTAAAAGCATGGCCACTTACTCGTATTCTAAAATGTACTACAACTTTCTTAGCTGATATATACTTGATATAAATTAAATGGCTTAAGTTTGAAGTGACAGCAACGAAATGTATGGCGATGGTAAAGCGTTAAAAGCCATTTAATTTTTATAATGTGGAAACTTATTCAAACATCTTTTTGACCTTTTAATAAGTGTTCATCTACAAATTTACATACTTGAAATATCAAAATTTTGCACCTATTAAATTTCTTTAATAGCTGTACAATTTTGATATTTACATATATATGTAATTAAAAAATTACGGCTGAAACAAACCCGGAGGGTAAACTTTTTTTGCATATGTTTGTAAAAAAAACGTGTATATACGTACATGTACGCCTTGGTGGAGACCCGGCTTAAGTTATACATTAGTCTCAATTCCAGGAAATTCATTTTGAAAGCACTAAAGCAAGATTCCAAAACCAATTCTATTTCCGATTGCGGGAATACTCGTCTAAGCTTAGAATACGTAGAATAATGCAATTCATCACATAGATACAAATAAATCCCTTGAATCTCTTTATTTGTAACCCAAAAATAATGTAAAGTTCAAATTACTCATGTTGCCAAGGTGTTCCTTAATGCAGTGAGTACTCTAAAAGCTAAATCTCGAATTCATCTACAAAGAATATTATCTCAGGAGAAAAATTGCACTAAAAATAATACAGCAAATAATATCATATATCAACATTTTCTTTTTTAATTTAATTTACATAATTTGGTCTACTACAACATATTTTTTTCAGTTTAAACATATGTAAAAGGAAATTGCTGATTATGTTCAGGATTAAGATTACCTATGTAGGTGAAAAAACTAATGGTCTAGCATACTAGTAGAAAACATAGGTTTATAATAAAATACAGGCTGACACATGGACTCAATATTATTGTAACAAGTAACGTATTGTACAACGATTACGGAATTGATTACACTAATTTTGGGAATTTGTTTGCATGTAACTTATTGTTTGATAAATGTATTTGATTTCTCAATTTTAAATCGCTAGTCTTTTCCAAGGTTTTCAGAACCCCTAACCAATTTAAATATAGTTACTACTGTTAATGCCAATAGATAAAATACATATACTATATCGAAAAATTTACAATCGCTTTAGATTCCAACATTTCTCAACCTAGCACATTTTGGATTTCTAGAACACTTGAAAGGTCCTCGATCCTCCACCATCATCAATAACGATTTTGCGTAGCTTTTCGGGTATGTAAATCAGAATAACTACTTAAAGATTCTTGAAAAAGATTGCTAAATTATTTTATGGTATTGTGCACATTCCGCACGTTCCAGCATATGCTGTAAAAATAATTGCATTTACCAAGTATGCATCCAGGAAAGTTGATATCAACTTAGGTCACCGAGCAAACATAAAAACCTTGCTGAGAAAAAAAAAATTGAGTTTGGTCCAGAAGTGACCATTCCCAAACGACCACCCCAAATATATTGCTTTTTCTGGCGAAGAAAATTTCTCCTCCTCACAAATGGCTATGTTTAAATCATTTCTCAAAAAAAAATGCAATTGTTTTTATTCTCCTTCTATAGTCTCCTCCCCTCAATATTCCTGAGAGACTGTAGAAGTCGTCTTTACAGGGTCGTGTCCAACAGACTATATTTAGAAGAGAGTTGGGGGTAAAAAAAAAAGAAGAAGCTCTTTCGGTATGTCCGTTTTGGCAAAGGCATAAAATATGGGATTTGCATGAATATCAGAGTGAATACGCAATGAGCTAAGATGAGCAGGTGTTTTTCCTTTCTTTCTACCGTATTAGAATACAGAATATGCGAAGCCAAACACGGGCTTTCACAAGCATTTTTCTAGTCTATAATAACAAACACGCCGCCATTGGGAATAGGGAAACCTCAGTTCTATCGCATCTATGTTAAACGCAAAACGCACAGGCTGAATTACCAAGCCAGCTATGCTCAAATTCGTTTTTAATTTACACCGGGAGATTAATTTTCGAGACAAAAATAAATTTAGCAACAAGTTACGAACATTTTTCCTAGCTCACGGGCACAATTTATGTCCGTCTACTAAAGCACGTCTTGAAAAATTAATAAGTGGAAACAACAGAGGGATTTAATTAACTTAATGGTATATTTCAAATGAGAAAATAATTTAATATTGAAAAGATAACCGCTCAAAATCTACTAAAATATTTACGCGAACATTATAGAATTGCGAAGCAATTTAACATAAAAACAACTTCAAAAATAATGCATTTTTTTAAATTAAATTTTGGTGTAGCACGTTTTATGCTTGAACGACATATTGATTATTCTAGAATTTTTATCCATTACAAATATAGATTGTACATGAGGTCATTGCCCCATTGAAATGGTCACGAATTTCAATGTATACCATTTAGCTTTTATAATGAAAAACTTTTCTATTAGGGTTCATCAGAGTTTGTATTCGAATTATTAAAATAATATGGACACACAATATATATTGAGTATGTGCAGGCTCACAAAAAAAAGATATTTGAAGGCACAAGAAAATTGTTCTTGACATCAAATTTCTGTCAACGGATATACAAATAATCAGGTTTCCATCAGCTAGAATGATAATGCTATTAGTTTTTTCTGTTGATTATAAGAAAATTCCAGAGCCTCATATTGTTCTTACATATTGTATACACGCTATATCAGGGTTCTCGGTAAACAAAAGTATCGATTTCTTATTATTAATATTAATGAGGCTAATTACGTTGAAAAGCCTCAATTAAATGCAGGGGGTCACCTACTTAATTTAGCTTACGTGCATACAAAGCCCGCTCTAAGGATGTTGCTATTCATTTTTCTAAAAATGACACTTGCAGTAAAGCTTCTACAAAAAATAAGTCGTTAATCAGAGAATGTCATTTGGAAAACATCCTAGATGGATTAAGGTTTCATTATGCACGTAATGAAAGATAAACAGGGTAATCCAGCGCCATTGAAATTCAGAAGAAAAAACCAGGAGCCCTTCTTTCTTTTCATTAGCGAGCGAAGTTTAAACAAAGGACTAACTACAAAAAAATGGGAGTAAAAACGCAGAATTGTGGTAAGTTATGTTGAAAAACATTCATTAAATAGGAACGTCGTGTTCAACTCCAATGCGTTTGTATTAACATTAGTTCGGACAACATTACTCAGAGAATTTGAAAACACATTCATGACAAACAAAGAAAATATTTGCTTTGAGAAACGCATACAAAAAATTATAAAAAAGCATAGACTAGAATATATAAAATGTTGAAAGTACAATAATACAAAAAGAATACAAAAAGGTTAAAGAAGCTTATGTGAAAACAAGAGAGAAACTGAAAACAAAAGGGAGTCAGGGAGATGGAATTAGCAGAAAAAGCAAACTAGGATTAAATTGAATAATTGAAGTGAATGTGTCAGACCAGTATAGTCTAATACTGACAGCAACGGATTTTAACCGGTAAAAAACTGAATATATTAAAATAACAAGAAATCCAAGTCTGTCAAAAATGATAAGATTGCTTATATTTGTCGCTGTCATAAGAAGATTTCATTTTGGATCCACATCTGAGTTTTTCTTCTATTCCTTTTTCCCCTCCTCATGTTCCCTACACAAAGGATGCCGGGAAACCCCGAGAACAAGGCAAATTTCAGTGCTTTTTAGAAACTAAACAAGCAACAGCACGATATTATTTTTTGGCACTCATGCATATATTCATGAACAAAAAGGAAGTATTCTGCAATTTTAAGATTACCTAGAGGGAGTTTTGCATTAAAATCGAAACCTAAAATTGATATAATGTAAATAGCGCCAGGCTGCCTACGAGTTAACAAAAATAAACTTGCTGAATTAATTGGATGGGTATTTACATAAGCCTACATATATTTGCATAGCCCATGGCAACTACTCTTTTATACAAATTTTATTTTAATTCAATGGTATATTATATAAATCACGAATGCGGTTGAGATTTCTGTTAGAATAAAGGATCTTTACCATTTAAAAGAAATTGAAAATACAAAAAAAAAAACCTATAAGGAAATTTCCATTTTATTGAAAGTAAGGAGTGGTGAAAAACTAAACAAATTCTTGTTTCGAAATACATAAAGTATATGCATTTCGTATTAAATAGACGAGCATGTATTTAGACTTGTAAAGCTGACCACATATTCAAATAGATAGAATCAATATGATTTGATTAAATAATGCGTAAATGTTGGAATGTAATTCATTATTTTAAACGACAATTAATATAATAAATATAATGAGGATAAAACGATATTAGGGTCTCGTCTAATGATAAATCGCTTTAGTTTTGTGTGCGATTTAGCTTCCGCAACTGTGTTCGGCGAGTCTATTGGATATATTGGCAATATTCATGAATTAACTGAATAAACGAGGCCAAAACCTAAAGACTGAATCGTTGTCGAAATATATGGAGATTCAGCCATTTCGAAGTTTGGTTCTGGTACACTGGGAAATTAAATTTTCCACTTTCAAAACCAGTAATAAATGTTGACTGTAAATACTAAAGCTGTCTGTTCACGTAATCACAAAATATACAAAACAATGGTATTTAATTTCTACCATAATAGTAAAACTACTCATTCATATCATGCATTTTACAACTTGTGAAACCACAAAACTTCTCATAAGTGGCGCCACTTTAACTTTATCGAAGTCAATCAGTATTACTGCTGAAAACTTAGCAATTCATAAAAAGTTATCAGCGTGCATGCAAATTAAGTCAAGATAGGTTTTTTCTTAAATATTACAGTAACGCAGCACCAAAATTTATGACTTATGAAAGTTTCTCCAATTGTTGAGCGATATGTAATCCGAAATTAATGGAGAAATTATAAAAAGGCAGATTTACCCCACGATACGCTCGACTCTAATGCTTCAATCCAATATATTTGAGTAATACATTAAGGAATAATTTATAATCTTAATAATCCGAACCCACCCTGAATTACTTTTATTACTGCAGTAAAGCTATTTCAAATACATCGGAGAGCGACGCGTGATTTGGAAAAAAACTCCATTTTTCTATTCCTTAGCTTAATGCGAAATTGGATGAATATTTATAGGAATTGTACGTTCTACGTGTTTAACTAAGACAATTTAATTTGTATGTTTACACAGTGCGACATTTTTCTGCTAGAATTTATGTTCTGGCGACAGTGTGAATTTAACGCACGCTGTAAAGATTCGATACTAAAATACATATAGTGGCACTATAGTTTTTCTTACAAGAAGACAAATGAGAGGAATATTTCTGAATTAGTGGCGTGGAAATTTCTTCACATTAAGCTACGCTCATTACTAAATACTGGTGCGGAAACATATCTTTACATTTTTTTTCTTTTTACTGATGAAGTGAAAACATCTCTTGAGGATGCTACGACTCATGAATAATTCTGGGCTGATTATTTGCCATCGAGCAATGGGAAAACCTATCCTGATCTAACAAAAATCCTTCTCAAGTAAATGCTGGCAAAAGCAAAATGAAATTAAATATTGCAGTTCGACTTCAGAACAAAAGGGGTTTTCAGATAGATTTTAAGTAATGGCGTACTACTAAACCAATTTTTTTCAATTTATAGAGGAGCATAAATAAAGACGTGGGGAGCGCCAATCCTTAACGCATATTTGCATTTTAAATGAAGAATACATTTCGCAATTACTCACAACTCATTTATAATTGAAGATATTAAATGAAGCGCGACAACAATTTATTAGTTTGCAATTGTACAGTAATATATATTCACTGGCAAACGAAAAATATAGATTTATTTAACACACAGAAGCTGAAAAAAAAATCAAAACTTTGATATACACAAATAGGCTGATAAGCGCATAAGAACTTACTAAAGCTTAGGAAAATTTTCCATTAAAAATTATGAAAACATTTTTTCCAAAGTAAACGAATAATCCGCATACAAAAAAAAGCATCCAGTGAACTGGGGCAAAAAGGATTTATTTTTTTCGATTAAAAATCATCGTCATGGCATAACGAAGGCAACCTTTTTATCGATAAACGAGGTTTTTTTTTTGCGCCCATACAAAAATTGAATTGCAGGAGGGGAAAAAGTTTAAGAAATGAATTCATTGTTATGCCATTAATATTTGGAGAATACTGTTAATCCGATCTGCTGCTACGTGCTCTTTACTACATGTCTTTATTTCGACGTAAAAATAGCTACTGAATAAGTGAAAAGCATCTTAGCAAATTGGAAATTCTTCCCTTTTATAGGGAAAGTCTTTGCGTAAAAAGTCCTACTGTGTATTCCTTAGCAGGCCTTCTCTAAAACTAAAAACTGCGTAATATAACCAAGATTAATTGAGTTAAGCTGAATTCAACATCAACAAAAAACTATAAATGCTCGTCAGGAAAATCTGAAGAATCCCTGAATAGGTCTAATTAAGCGCCATTCAACGGAGTTAGTGCGACTTTAAAAAACGAGATTAATTTAATCAGTTCTTCAAAGGCCTTCATTAACATCACGGGAATAGGCACTAACGCTAAAACAGAGAAGGTTCTATACGTACAATCTTGCAATCTGAGGAAATTCAGTCAAATACTAAATTCGGCAAGTTGTAGATGGAATATTCACCCAGTTTCGGAAAGTAGACTCTATACATTAGTTTGAAAATTATTCCTTAAGGTAGAATCAATAAACAAGAAACTCAAGCTAAGAATACATAGCTATGGAATTAACGTGTTTTTTTAAATAGTCTTTACGAGCATTTTCTGGTAAATACTTTACTTTTCATTGCTCCTTCATGAAATAAGTTTCCATAGAAACAGAAAAAAACTAAATAGAAATAAAGTAGCTTAGTTGAAAATATTTTTTTGTTCAATACAGTTTTCCTTTGAATTTCAAAGCTGCAGTTTCAATTTGTATAGCTTGTATAGCTTTGTATGCTGCAGTTTCAATTGATATATGTCTGTAATGCAATGTTTTACATACAATTTAGACATGTACATATAATAGTATTAAAATACAGATGCCCGTTGTCATATTTAGGAAATAACACATTTAGTAATTGAAGACCTGGCTGTTGCATGTCTCTGAAAGTAGGCAATCATCGCAAGCACATTTCAGTATAATGCAATTCCACCACAGAATCCAAATCAGCAAAACCGAAATCGAAAAAGCACGGATACTTTTCATGTAAGCTTATTCATAGTGAAAAAAACCCATATACAATCGTTCAAACATATAAGAAGAATACGAGTTCGCCATGATAACAGACACTTTCTTAAGCAAACATCCGAAGTTTTTTCTGAAGAATTATCTATGTTTCTAAGAAAGTGGTCAGCATTTCATTTTGATTCAACAGATAACTAGTGCATTTGATATGCCTCACTACAATTGGAAAACCAGCAAAAAAACATTCAGTTACTGATGAGCTGCAAGTTTCTCAGAATCGCCAACATGGTGAACGAACATTACAAAAATGGGTTATTTGATTGACGACAACGAGAGAATAAAAAACACATCTAAACCACATGACCAACCCATGTCTCTATACACTAACCATAATTATTTTTGTCATTACAATATTAACAGTACACCTCTTGAACCAAATACGTATTAAAGAACTTCATTTACATGTACAGAATAATATAATTCAATATTTTATTCTGATATATGAAATAAAATATACTAGTACAAGTTGCAAACTTGGCATATTCAGATCACTTGCCTACAATTTTTTTTAGAGAAACAAGCAGTGTCATATACTAGCTTTCTTATCTTTGTCATAAAGAACCAGTCAAGAACCAAATAAAATTTCATTTGGACAGACAAATTAAAATAGGCCCTATAGAGCACTGAGTGTGCAAATAATTAAAGATGGCTATCGTCCTGTTACGCTTCCAGAGTTAATGTTCGACGAGTGTTTCATCCAAAAGCCCTTGTTTTTTCGATGAACCGAAATACTTGTAGGGCTGTATCACGTACAATGTATTATCGTGAGCCGCTCACGTACAGAGCCCAAAATGAATCAGACGAATTATAGAGAAGAAGGGATGCTGGTGATAGTGTATAACTGCAGCACTTAACAACAGACCTGGCTGCCTCGACGTAAGGGGGGGTGTGGGGGGCCTTTAGGGCTGACACATTGCTGCCTGGAGACAACTTCACGGCTCGCAAGGGACCAACTACTGATCTAAAGTTTACGAAGCCACAACTTCCCCATCGTTCCTTTCTTACGCTCATCCTCCTATAAGGCTACTTATAGGACCCAGATAGGATTTTATAT
Organism: Julus scandinavius; assembly: GCA_034696685.1. Classification (NCBI taxonomy): domain Eukaryota; kingdom Metazoa; phylum Arthropoda; class Diplopoda; order Julida; family Julidae; genus Julus; species Julus scandinavius. Next base: position 10,572 of record JAQGAE010000849.1, on the reverse strand, counting down.
GAGAGGATAAAAAAATCAGAATGGAGTTGGATGACAAACATAAAAAGCTAAGTCAATTTCCTTAATACAAAATCTTGTCTTTGTCGCGTATAAACGAATGCACGAAAAGCTCACAAATTTCCATTTCCGGATACAGTGTTATAAACGTTTCAAAGATTACAACCTGTTCGTTTATTATCAAAATTATATGGTTCTGTGTAATAGCAATCTCGAAATGTCATTTGGGATGTGGGCAAGGATTTTTTAAATAGAAGTTTGTTATTTCGGTGGAGATAAATTTAGCAAAATATACACTAACTCAAATGAACCATTAAGAAGCTTGAAAGCAATAATTTTAAATAATATTGAAAAATTCGAAAACTTCAGTTTTCCAAATCTCATCTGTGGGTTATTAAAACCGTAAGTTATTGACGACACCTGCATAGGGCCTTTAATCGTGTCGTTCCAGTAGATTGCCGAAAAAAGACTCGAAATCCAGATTCGGGAAATTCAATAGAATTATTTTTACTGAATCTTCCAAATAAGTACAATCGGCAATCTTTTAAATGGTCTTTACTGCAAATTCCTAAACAGATGCGAACGCATTTGATGATAAAAAGATCCAAAAATAAACCTTCATCTACACTTTGTCATGCGGAAATAAAATACCTCAAAGGCGGTTACAAGAGTTTCTACTTTGAAATAATGGGCAACAACATCACATTTTTAGTCACAATATTCAATGGAAGGAATAACGTGATGTTATCAGTATAGTAGTGCAAAGTTGCCATGTATCTTTGAAAACCAAATGGAACTTAATTGACAGCATCTGAAAACAAAACAATTATTTCCTCATAAGGAAGCCATAGATAGGGCTCTTAATCTTAATATGAAATCAAGATTGCAGCCAAGTAGACACAGCACGAGTTATCAACAGGAGTTGTACACTTAATAGTCGTTGACTATAAAAATGACAATTTGAACGATGAATGGTGTATGGGTCAAGTTTCCTTAAAATGTGTATTATAACTGCAAACCCATTAAAAACTTCGTTTATAAATTGGTAAATTATCGTGGAATTGCTTTTTTAAAAAGGGTAAATTGCTCTATTATGTAGTGATGCAAAATCTCAACAATTTTAAGGAGTTTCAGTAAAAGCGGGGATAGAAAAATTCAGCAGATATCTTGTTTCGAGGTTTCCAAGCCATTTTAGAGATAAGCAATAACGTACTACACGTTTATTGGTGTTATAGACCTCGAAGGTCTTTGTTTAGCCCTTCTACAAAGCCATGGTGAAATGACGCATTTACGATAATATATCGTACTGAATTTACGATCACACTAACTTACACGGATATTCTGATACCACACGTTTATGTCCCGTTCTTTTAACTACAAAGGTAACTAAGGCGCGCGTGCCAATTACGGTGGTCATATTTAACGACTATACATGCAGTGTATTTATAAAGAGGGCTTCACATATATATATAGGTGTAGGCAAGGGCCAACGTGCAGAAGAGCAGCATGCCTTGGATATGCAAAAGCACAATAGCTCGAATTAGCAGCAACAAAGAGTCCAATTACATAACTGTGAATCCCGAAAGTAATGGGATGATTAAAAGGAGCAGAAAACTCATACGTTGGTCATAATCATTATCTTCCTCATTATCACCTGCCTATCTTTAATTTGGCCATTCCCATTTCTCCCCCAGCACGCATTGTACAAAGGCAGGCATCACTGCTAGATGAAATTACGTTTAGGCCTAGTTGTAGCATGACGGGCTTGGACATGGCACGCTTGTGTGATGCGCTGCATTGAGTTACAAACGGTAACCTAATATCTCTTTAATCCTCCTCTTTTCTTTGCCGTTCCCATGGTTACTGCGTTGATGAGAAAGGAAGTTGCAGAGATGTCCAATTCATTCCGTTAATGCATTTTCTTCAGGTAAGGTTGGCAAGGAAACGTGATTACTCTTATGGAGAATGGATCATTTCTAGACCAACAAACAGGGCCTTGTTTTTATGCCTCGACACACGGCCACCCACACACGCCCAACCTGCTAGCTTCAACCATAAACACGTTTTAATGAGAATTTGCAGTGTGTGTGTGTGTGCCACCATTTCTCTCTAACACGAATATGTCTTTTAAGGAACATGTTCAGCACCCCCTCCCTCCCTCCCTTAAACACACACACACAAAAAGAGCTTCAAAACTGTTGCTGCTCGAAAAAAAACTGTACGAAATGTGATATGCCAAAACGGAAAATGCAAAGATGTTTGAGGGATCTCCACCACAATTCAAGGGGTCAAAACGTCTACATCAGTCCTCTATACAGGATCGATATATGGCACGACAAATGGAAATATTATACGGAAGCAGGATATGCTACAAGTCACTGTTGGCTACATGACAATAATTAAAGATATGTGAATGTCAAGTCTGCTGAACACGTTACTGCAGCAATTAACGTTTTTCTTCTTTTTGTGTGTGCAGCCATTGAAAATAACGTTCAAGTAAGTGGAAATGGAAAAGAAAAGCAACGGATAAGAAGAAAAAAAAGTTAATAACGTCATACGTATACATGCGTTGGGAAGAAGAAAAAAAAACCTGTTCATATACATGCATGTCTGTAACGATGGAGCTGGAGTTTATGTCAATACAACACTGACATATCGATTTTTCTGGTTATCAGAATAAAATAAAGAGGGAAAAGCCAAGTTGACCCCCAACAACATAGTTTACAGGTTTGGAAATGGCAAATGGTAATTTTTTCATCCCAATCACTACAAATAAAAAATGACAAGCATGACATTTTCCTTCTAGCATAGGCGTGAATGATCAGGTGACCATTAATTGCATGGTGTATTCACAATATTTTATTTCAATCGTTCAACACTCAAAGAGTACAGATTTGGCCCAAAGGGTCCTCGTTCATATGTTGAGAATAACAACACATCACATATTCCTCTTACGCGAAAAACATCAAACACACTGTAATTCATTACTCATTATCACAGTCATAATCATCTAATAAGCCGGGAAACCATATTCCATATATATACTTAATTATTCGTCTATAGTAATAAAACATTCTAAAATTCTAAAAATTTAAACATTTAAAAATATATGATTATTTCGACTCCATTATATGCTTTTTTAGTTTTAATCTCCAGTGTTTGCATCCCTTTCTACATATGTATCCGGGACATTCCAACAATTTTGCTCTGAGAGTAAATGGGAGATTGTTCCAAATTGTATATACCCGATAGGGAAACGTGTTATCAAGGAATTTGCTAGTGATTTCATGTGTTCTGAAGGTCAGCCGTATAGTTATTCTATTATCCATTTCTTTTTTTAAATGTTCGTTTACCCAATGAAAAGGATGATCAGTATTTTTTACCGCATCTCCCAATATTGAAAGATCTGCGTGGCTGGAAGACAGTGAGAGAATATGGTAACTGGCTTCTGTGGACATGAAAATAATGATAACATCTAAATTGTGTTCAAACCGTGCTAGATTAAAAATCTCGAAATATAAAATAACTTAAAAATAATCTCGAGAGACAAAATCTCGAAAAGGAAAATCTCGACAGTATATATCATCCAATAAATCAAAACTCGTGCGATTTATGTCTTCAGGTAATATGGTGTTCAACTCGCCATTGGGTTAGGTTAGGTGTTTGGTACTTAACATTTTTTTTATTAAATATTTGAATGGTACTCTCTCTATGGCAAAGTTGCTGTTTGTTTCTATGGACTCATTTGGTCTGTGTCTAGGGAGTTTCGGATAACCCTTTTTGATTTTTCGATATTTTGGTTTTCGAAATTTTTATTATTCCGAGATTTTGATTTCCGATGTTTTTTGATTCGAGATTTTGACCCAGTACCGTTCAAACTAAGATGACAGGAAATCTATTTGCAATAGATAGAGTGTAAAACGTGGTTGTGTGGGCAAGTTAATGAATAGTAAACCAGCCTTTTTGATAAAACTATGGACTACCACGTACAACACACGAGTTAATAATTACGTGGGTAATTCGATTCAATTTTTACAGGTTGATAATAGTGTACAATTACTCCTCACTATTGAGGTAAATTTACCATATCCATAAAGACACACGTGCGTTTTCCAGTTACTAGATGTTTTTATATCGATCTGAAATAAATTAGTAAGCTTCTAAAGTATTTATATTTGAAATTCGCAGATTAAAAAAAACAACCTTATATGAGCTCTACAGTAGGACACTAAGGAATAAGCTCCAACATTAAAAATAATAGCTCAACCCAAATAATTCGTTGCTTCAAATGTGGATTATGCATGTATTAGTATGCATGAATGCTAAAGCATTTGTTACAATTTTAAGTAAAGCCATAAGATTACCAGATCCCTTCTGGTAATTCTTCAAGAATATCGAGGCAAGATAATACCCTCTGAAAAGACGCAAGGTGGGCAATAATTTAGGTCATGCTGCATCTTCATCTTGGCGAGCACCTTCACGCTATTTTGAAAAACATTATCCAGAGATTACAGATAGCTTTGTCTCCGCCTTAACTATTAGGCCAAGCATGTTAAGCCCTGATGGTATTAGCTTAGAATGTGATGGTGATTGGAACATAAAAGACAAAGACCTCATAAAGAACTTTTGAGCCTGACAGGGTGTTCAGCTGGAAAAGGAAGAAAAAAAAAAGCCACCTGCCAGTGATCAACTAATTCCTACACGAAAAACACAATATGATGGTCACTGAGATGTTTTTTTTCCTCTTCATCTATTTCATGACTAGGATGCTCTCAGAAAGATAAGCTGATTGCATTTAACAGATATTGTACGAGCTAGCATCCAGCCTTTATGGCAAAGAAAAGTCTACAACTGATTAAAAGAAACAGGAAACAATGAAAGGACAAGCAGTGCCATCGGCGAAAGCGCCGTATATAAATCCCAACATCAACGTATACATGGGCTGCTTTTGCATTTCTGTTGATGTCATCATTCAGATTGGCCATGTCGTGCTTGAGAGGTTACAGGTATACTAGCTAAACCATTACCAATTTACGATCCATTTATGGAGTTAACGCTTTAATGCTCGTCTTCATATGGATTCTACGAAGAGCTCGAGACTGCCTTTATTTAGTGAATAGTGGAAGCGGGTGTACATTAAGAGCTTTCATTCAAAAATTCGGAGTTTCACGATCTCGTTTATAGTGCTTAAAGGGCAACTTGCATGTGTGAAATAGCTAATGGCTACAATAATAAAAATATACTGTTTATGTGATATTAGACAGTTTTAGCCAAATTACACATCGAGAATTGAATATCGTAAAATGTGTATACTTTTAAGCATACTTTGGGCCACATTGTGGTGAATATTCTAAATGTATAGTGATTCCTATATGCTTTTACAATTATTCATATGAATATCAAACATTTATACGTAAAATTATAAGCAAAGTTAAACGAAAACCAGGCATAGGGCCTGAGAAAAACTTCAGTTTCTGCAATTTTGATCATTTTAGTCTACATTCCATTCTTATTTAGCTCGAAAAATATAGGGACCAAATTGTTTTTGTTATATTTTTCGAGGGGATAGGTTGAAATCAGCTTGAAACCTTGTAATATTCGTTATGAGTATATAATCTCCACACATGACTCCATATATGGCCATAAATGTGTTCAGATATGGAAAATATTATGTAAGGACTTATATGAGACATACCAAAGCATTATTGACTATATAATACTATAGGGATATGCCTTGAAAAAAGCACTGGCCCAAAGTTTCCCTAAATGATGGGGTAACTTTGGAACAGAAACTGATGGGAATATCCCTGCACCTTGTTAATGAGAGAGTAAAAATAATTCTGAAAGAGGAGAGTTTATTCTATTTGACCTGGTCAGTTCAGGACAAACTTATTGAACATGTTTTCAGAATTTCAAAAAACCAGCCTAAAGCATCCATATTTTATGGAAATCTAAGTCTTAAACTGAATCTACAATTTACAATTTTAATCCAAAATTGCTATTGTGGTCAAACTTATTGAACATGTTTTCTGAATTTCAAAAAACCAGCCCAAAGTATCCAGTTTTTACGGAAATCTAAGTCTTAAACTGAATCTACAATTTACAATTTTAATCCAAAATTGCTATTGTAAAATGGTATAATGGCAGAGCCTTTGCTTTCCTGCATATATACTGTAAATCACGCATCTGATAAATATGTATTGAATACACACAATCCTATCACGCACATGGGAGTAAAGATGCTTGCAAGTGCATTGAAAGTTTCGGACTAGCGCTAAAACTGTTTTGGAAGCGGCACGTATAAAGCATAATCTTTCCATTAATATTAATATAATGAAAACGGTTTCCTGGAGTTGCTCATCGCTGTATACGAGATTTTGTTACAGCTAATAGGATTTGCAATATCACGTCTAGGTTATTAGTCACGTTTTTGCTTCAGAAAACTCGTATAATGATTACCGTTAAATCAATCAATACAAAAATGGACTTAAAATCGCTTTATTCGGGCTTGCAAGCCGGGCTTTTCTGCGCTTATTTATGGCACGAGATAAGGAACGAATTCCCCAATGCATCTCGTGAGACCTATTTCACAAATGTAAACTGGATCTCTTTAAGCTTTACATATATTAGGTAGGAGAGCTTATTTGCCTTTGTTGGACTCGTGATTGGCACGGAAATATATACCTGTCTAAATTCTACATGACACAAAACTTCGAGATGATATAAAAATGGCTGCCAGCGACTTTTTGCCTACAAAACGAATTTGAAGATAAATATTGTTTTTTCTCTAAAAAAAAACAAAAAAAAACGTTGATCGTCGTTTATTCGTATTAGTAATACGCCTTCAGGTGGATTCCCAAGAGTGAGATTGATCTCCGTGGCATAATGTACACAATTTGATTCTGCATTTCATCAGCGAGCGAGTATTTTTCTAGTTTCTTGGGAATTTCTATCAAAATTGCCTCGACTAAACAAAAAAAAAGGAAGAAAGTTGAAGCCGATCCATTTAACGGTCTGATAGCTCGACGCATGCAGAAGATAATTACAGGCAGCTCTGGAAAAGTTTCAAAAGCGCGTTTTGGCGGATCGGGCGAATCATGCGATCCAATGGGCCCGAAGCCCGAGCCGGAATCATTACTGAACGCTTAAAACGCCTTTGAAAAATAAAAGTCGGCGGATTTTCCGCGGGAATGACAGGCTTTCGAGCTGTGACACCTTTGTTAATGAGCAAGTAATTGGAGCCGGTGACAATCAGCTCATTTGACTAATGACTAGCATAATTAAAGCAACTGGGTGAAAATCCAGTTCGTAAAACAGACGTTGGGGAGTTGCAGAGGAGGACGAGGAGGAAGAAGGGGATCCACAGGTTGCAAAACATTATGCAAATTAGGTGCAGAGATGTTGTGCCCCAAAATCCACGAGCATATTAATGGTTATGGGGTAGAACATGACAGCAAACAATCGGCTGCTTCATAAAGATTAGGCGACAGATAAATTTGACGAGGCAGGCCTCTGCGGACAGCACTGGAGCAATAATGTTCGAGTAGAACGTCAATGTTGGTGTTCCAAATCGACAGAGAACATTCTTGTCTGACAGACGTTGGCGTCGCAACTAGGCAGACATAATTTATGGGATATTTTGAAAAGCAACTTCAAAAATATTTGCCATTAAACGAGGCCACTCCAGCAGATAGCTCTGAACGCCTGCACATTTTCTAATTTTATCGATTTTGATATTACGTGGACAACATTTTAATGTCACACATGACAATAAATGCCCTTCACTGTTGCGTATATGAATATTCTAAATAAATTAATACTCTGTCAAAGTTTGGAGAGTTATTTGAAAAACGCTAAACACCTTCACGTTCGAAATAGTTCAGCAACTCGGATGGAAAAAAAGTGCTACAAAGTGCAATTCGTTGTAATGACACTCGTAGCATGATGAACGCCAGTTTGGTGGATATTATTATCACGACAAAATTCGTGTACACTATCGATTTTTAGGAATGAACAATACAAAATTGAGTGCAAATGAACGTTACGGTTGCAGCATCAACGTGCATTCTGTGTAAATTAAAAAGCTTAATGCAATTTAACTTTAAGAATGGCTCATAAATTCCACACAAGTACTTATGACAACAAGATTTCAAAAAGATTAAAAAACATTTTAAAATAAATGGATGGATCTTAAAATTGTAGAAAGATGTTCCTGGTCTTTTAAATCTTTTCATAAAGCAATTGTTTTTGCACCCACGGTAATGGGTCCACTAGAACGTTAAGTTTTTCAGAAAATTACCAAACATAAAAAATGCGCAACAAAGTAAAGTTCAGAACTCAGTTTTCCAAGTAATGTTGTTGGTAATCACTGCATTTCAACTCATTTCCACTGCTAGCATAGGTGTTAATTTAAATGCTAGAAAAACACTGTGTGTTGTGAACTATCATGAGATAGTTAGGAAGTAGGAAGTTCATTGTAAAAGATACAAAAATGCATTAAAGTGCCATTACTGCGCAGAAACCGAAATTAAAAGTAAATTTGATACGAATCTAGATAAGGCTCAATTGACATGCAGATGAGAGTACTCATCAACTTCTACATTTTAATTTAAGTAAATGTGTAAGGGACTACTAGGAATCATAGGTACCAAGACGTAGAACTTTAAAAAAATATACCAACCTCCCCCACCTCCCTCGTATTAAGCTATGTGTAAAATTGTTTAGTTCCTTTTCATAAACTTAGTTTTAAAAAAATAGACTCACTACAATGTCGGAGAAACTTTCATTAAGTTTGGAGTCTTTCGAGTTTGTTTAACAATTACAGTAGCTAGGCAACGAAAAATAGTTGTCCTATCTAGTCAATCCGCTAATACTATAGAAATTCCACTGATTACTTCGTCTATATCTAAAGTTAACGAACCAATGACAAGGCATCTTTTTTTTCTTCCAGCTTTACTATCTCACTCAAATTGATTTACTAATACCATCACTAAAGTTTTTATTTTCCTGAAATGAACAAAGTTCCCAAAACAGTGATAAACCATCAAATGGCGAACTGACTTTCCTCAGACATAAATCTAATTTGGTATTTCGAAATGAATGGCGCCACTTAAACCGATGTTTTGTGACGCAGCTAGGCTTTTACACAGTTGATTGACACCCTGTACACATTCGATTTTAAGTCAAATATGTCAACGTCCAGCAGTTGCGCGTTTGCATAAAACGCTTTTGGGTGTTGCTGCTTGGAATAAAACCGACACTGGTATTGAAAATCAGTCCTTCCTTCATCAATTGCTATTATTCGTCCTCCACCTTTAACAAACATTATAACAATACCAAATTGATTGAGCTTGTGTTTCACAATGCCTTCGTGCTCGCAATGTATACTCGTTGGAAATACGAAATTTACTTTACAAATTTACAGGCGTTTTTTTGTATGTGCACGCACTAATTATGTCTAAAGAGAAATTTGGATGCGAGCATAATGAACAAATGAATGTTGTTAATGCCAGAGTCTAAACCCATGCGTATTTTATACGGCATCATGCTAGACTAACCCTGTTAGAACGAAATAACCTACGAATAAGCGAGTAGCATCGTTAATTTCATCCAATCAAATTAGTCATTTTACGTTGTAATTAGATATGCAACGAGCTTAATGCGAGTTGGACAGCAACTAAATTAGAAACTTGCTTAGTGAGTAATTTTAACACGTTTAATAAGAAAATCAAGCATTTTGGAGAGGCATGGCGCATAATGGCTCTCTAGAATAACGTACTGTTGTTCTTCTTCACGAGAAATGTCCCTAATTTACAATAAACAATGCACGTAGACTTTCGTAAATTTGCACAAAGTATCATGAAATAGTTGGGTAAAATTAAGTAAAAAACAAACTGCATAAACTACATGTGCATGGAGTTAACCTTGGAATATACTAAGACCTGAATTGTAAAGACGATATTTCTGCAAATATGAGAATTTCATTATGCATTAAATTATACGTTATGTTTCACCATCAGTATGTTTGGAATATTTTTATGTATGTTTTATGCATGTTTGAATAATTAAAATCCACTTTATTCTAATATTACAATACTTCATAACCAGTTGATGATACATATTTTTGAGTAACTGTGTGTTTTAACCCGATTATACGCTCCTATAAATTTAATTTAAATTTAATATGAATACTGTATAATTTCACTAAGGGGCCATTCAAAAATTATGTCACACCTAGGGGGGTGGGTAGGTTGTTTGATTTTGTGACAATTGTGACCCAGGGGTGGGGGGGGGAGTGGTTCGGTAATGTGACGTCACACAATCAAAATTTATTTCAAACGGTAAAAATATGCGGTAAATTTTTTTTAAAATTTTTTTAACATTTGAAATTTTGAATAGCAGTCGGGAAAAAAGATTTTGGTCCTGTAGTGACTCAAAACTTTCTTCCCGATTGCTACTAGCTCATCAATCATGAATAGCTCTTCATGAGCTCTTCATAAATAGCTCTTTTTCACTATTAAATAATTGCTATTTTAAAATTTATAGCAATCTATCATTTAATATAATGTTATTAAT
>JAQGAE010000848.1:0-28984 GCA_034696685.1 Julus scandinavius | reverse complement strand
ATCAAAATTGTACAGCTATTAAAGACATTTAATAGGAGCACAATTTTGATATTTACATATATTTACAAAATGGCTGCTGAAACAAACCCGGAGGGAAAACTTTTTTGCATAAGTATGTAAATACTTGTATATACGTACATGTATGTACGTCTTGGTGGAGAGCCGGCTTAAGAAAGTTTTATTGTTTTGGGCACTTTATTTGAGAACTTCGACTTTATTTTTGTGTTTATTTAAATAAACATTATCAAAGCAATGATTAAAAACGTAAAATTTGCTATTTTGAAACATGTTCAAATTAGTCCATCCTTGCGTACGTTATTCCACGATACTAATATATCCGAAAATCCATCGTTACTGCTGTAAGTACAACTAAAAAGTTGGCTAGATTTACCTTTGGACAATAACTCCAAGTGGTGCATGTGGAATTTTCAGTCATTCCATCCTCTTTGGATGTCGGACTCGTGTTCCGATGCAAATACGATAAACGATCGTTTCGCACGAAATTAGGTGAAGGTGTGGTACTGCGACATTCTTTTTTCGACAGCGGGTCTATAACTAAACAACACGAAGTTTACATTTACAACAGAAATTCCTGTAGTTTCCACAATGACAATAATTAGGGCTAAGTGATGTCTTGCTCGCGAATCTGCATAGGAACCTCCAACGATTATCTTCAATTTGAAATTTCTTTTTTGCTATATCAAACTTTGCGCAAACCTAAGAAAAGGAGCCAATCAAATCCAACAATTCCATACAAATTTAAAGCATAGATAATAGAAATTCAAGACGAATAATTCTTAAAAAATATTAAAGTACATGTATTAAAAGTCGCTATAAATTACTTGTGAAGACCGAGGTAAAAAATAGAAAGAAAATGGAAATTTATCCTCACAACAATGCATTTTTTTCTCATTTTGTCTGAATGATGAATTCTGTGAATATTTACAAGAAATGTGTATATATTAATACAGATCACGAGTGACAAGCAGTGTAGAACCTTAAGTCTAGAACACGATTTTTAGCACACTTTCTGTCATTTTTTGAAATTAATTTGAAAATAAAGATCTATCAGATTTTTCGATGATGAATTCTAGGGTGGAATCAAGGCGAAATCTATTAATTCCAGAAACAGGCACATTTTACATATTGTATAAAACCTATAATTCAGAAATTTAGAAATTCATAAAATCAGAAGTTGCTGATATTTTTGGAGTAATTTGAAGAAATGTAGAACAAAACTCCTGCAAAATATAGCAGCATGTGGAGTCAAGGCAACCAAACTGCTAGCAAAACCTTAAAGAATCACAAATGAATTTTTTTGTTGCTCTACAGAACCTCCAGACATTCATAAAATCTTCTTGACATTTTTTTTTTACCAAAATTATCATTTTTTTTCCGAGGCCCCTAAGGAATATGCGCGAGCAAGATCCACGATGACAAAAAAACACCAACACGGGAATTTTGGTACAGTTTACTGCGACCATGCAAGGGGGTGACACAGGTGAGACCATCGGCAGTAAGCCCAGGACCATTGGGTGTCATGGAGATACTCATCGTTCTGCAGGCGAGGCCGGGTGCCACTGGAGCAGTGCGGCGCTGGGCTTCAGTTGATGCCGCCAAGAGGGCGGACATGGTGACCAACCAAGACATCTCCTGCCTCAGCCCCCTCTCCACTGAAACAAAGGAGGCAAGGGGGCCGTGTGAATAGTACCTACCTCCAGAAGTGGTCAAAGAATGGAGAGAGTTCCTGGGTCTACTAAAATAAGTAAGTGACTGTGTGGCCACGGATGAACGGGAATTGGAATTCTGACCTCGGGACAAGTTCCAACGGTGCCACTTCTTCCAGATCTCGGCTTGGACCTTGCAAAAGAAAGATTTTAAGGACAGTCTTGTACCAAAAATACACTCCTAATTACATCAGCAACAACAAACACAAAGAGTCGAGGATGCTAATTTGAAAACAACAAGTCGCTGTTGTTCATGCAGTTTGCAGAAACCGGATCAAAAATTAATAAAAAACGCATATGGTGTTCATGTTTTGATATTTTACGATTGGAATTGCTGGTTTATAGGTTTTCTGAGATAATAAACAAGTACGAGTATTTCAGTTTGTTTTTACAAAAAAGTCACAATGCATCGCTTAGAAACTTACCTCGCCATTTAAAAAGCAGTACAAGATGGCCACAAAAAATCCCTGAAAACACAAAATACAACTTTTAAAACCCTCTAAAAATAAACGAGAAAAGATTATGAGTTGTAGGAAAGAATTTACCTGGAAAGCGGTGAAAAACTGATCACAGAATAACCAAACAGTTTCTGTTAATTCATCCAGACCCAGTTTAGATGACATTCCAATAAAAACCATATAATGTACCCCAAATAAGGGGAGCAACACTAGTGTAGATCGAGCTAATTTCCTATAAAAATCAAATTTTTATTATAAATAATAACTGAGGCATAAACATTTGAATTTTTTTTTGAATTTACTGAAATTTAAGTCAACTTCTGAAGCATATGATCTTTAGAATATTATCAATGCGAATAGAAATATTTTAAAAATATGAGAATAAATCCGTATTATCAATTGGACTGTTAAGGACTTAAAAGATGAGATCACTTCAACAAGAATCAAAGATAACCACTTACTTAAATCGGTTGTTACGAGAATCAGGGGCGTAAGAGGATTTCAATTTCAAAAATAGAATTCTGGTGATATTCAAAAAGAATATGAAATTCACCTATAGAATTTAATACGAATTAGCCTTTTATATAATTCCATAAAGGATTTAAATAAATCGGATTGCATTGAAAAAATTACCACAATTGAGACTGTAATCGGGCCTCGAATAATCCAGAAAATGGCTTCGTTGGAATGAGTCGTCCAGCAACTGAAGTAAAACAGATTAATAAAATCAATTCTGTGACTACAACTATGATTTATTTGATCTTGAAGGCCAGAAGTTTGGAATAAGTATAGAGATGAATTTTATCAAATATTTGAATTTTCATATGCTATACGACTAGTATTTAAAAAAATTACAGATTTTGAACCCTTGATGGGTTGAATCTTGCCCAAAATATTTTAAAAAAGTCATGATATTCCATACTTAAAAATATTTGTTCTATCAAAGATACTATTCAATTTGAAATTGTATACAAATGCTAAGGTTGAAAAATCTAATCTCTGTCAAATAAATTCTGATTTTCCATGTTGAGATTTTACGACTTAAAGAGTACATCAATTTCAGAGTAATCCCTATTCAGGGAGTCTTAAGATGTTTCTTCAAAAAGGGTATTTCAATATCTCCAATCGTGAAGCAATTTGAGAAATAACCGTTGAAATAGAGCAAGGGGATTAACCGGAAATCGTTGCCAAGTGTGTCGCTTATTGCTGGGTGATATAAAGTGAGATTGGGGGGGATTATATATTGACTTCGCAATATTTGAGAAGATCAAATAGTTATTCGAGAAGATCGCAGACGCTTTTAGGAGTAAAAGCCTGCATTGATTTTTTGGGATATAAAAATAGTGCCAAAATCATAGAGTTCCAAGTGAAGACGCCTTGGAAAAACATTTCAAATATTTCGTGTGCTGGTATTGCACTAAAACGTGCGGAAAAATTAATTTATAGAAATATAAAAAGAAGATAAAAGCCCTTGGAGTGGAATGGCAGTATATCGTGTTGACGTGCAAATGGCCCGTTGAGCCCAATGGGCCTCGATTAAGGGAGAACGTGAACTAAATATTTCATGCAAAATGCAGACATGCACAAGTTCTGAGACAGAAATTGTGAAAAAAAAATATTCATTCCAACAAACTAGACATTTTCCATCTGCTTAAACCACCAAAAAATGGATTAGATGGCGCCACTGTTTAGATAAAGTGAGTTTACCACCTTAATATATTCAAATTTTGACTGACAAACCCATTGTTGTTTTTTGTAAGATGTCTATCCAAACATAAACATGTAAAAGTAGAGCCATAAAGTGAGTTTTAAATTCTTAGATTGACCATAACAACAAAAGATTATGAAAATAAAAGGTTGCCAAATACAATACAGAGCCATGCATGGGTCATATTTAGCCCTTAAATGACCATTTAGCCTAGGAAATATTTAACCTCTGAATCGCCATATACAGTACAACATGTATAAATGCATCCTGTGTAAAAGAATAACCTCTCTAAAAGTATAAAATGTTCTTGTTCTGACTTGGGACATGTAACTATCAAACATGTACAGCACAGTTTTTTTCACCTGGGTGGGGAAATCCATAACGCCAATTTTTTTTATAAGGGCTATATAATAAGTAGTTCAATCACTGTTTATTACTTACAGTTTTGGGTAATAAAATGGGTGTTAAACCCATGATAAATGTGAACAGAACTTTAGAAAAAAATAAACACGTGTTCATACTCACAGAACATTTTCGTAATGTGCCCTGACGATGGCCCAGGGAACGATAAACAACAATGGCAGACCTAAATTAGAAACAATCCAATTAACACGAGCTGTTTTGAGATAATAAAACAGTTCAATTTTTGCATACCACCCTCCTATTTAGCATCTCCAAGCCCTTGGACCTAATTTCGGATCAGTTTGCAGGCGAATCTTATTTTAAATGGACACCTAATCTCAGAAAACAGGGGTTTTCAAACCGCCCAAAAGCCACGTGGGTGCACTAAATTCGCAGGTCACCATACAGTAAATGTTTTTTTTCTGATAGTAACGATCATATTTCCAGGCCCATTAATCCTAATTTAATTAAAATCATAATTACTGAACACCGCCCTTCACATACGTGTAAACACTACAATATTAATAATGTCGAACAAGCCCTAAACAGTCTGATTCAGAAATGTTGTCATTTCATCAGGGAGATTGTTTATCATCTCCTTCAGTCATCAATTTAGCTAAACTCCGATTAATAAAGTGATTTAATCGTCATTAATCGTGTTTGTCGCGAAGGACTTGGTACGTTTGGGGATAACAAACCATTAGCTGATGATTCATGAAGTAATTGTTTGGGTTTTGTTGTTTATGGAGACAATTCACCGAGATTAACAGAAAAGGTATAGAATTTTTTTTTTCACACAGTAGATATTCTGGTTTGAAACATTAGATTTTCCTTAGAATTAGAATTTTCTTTTGAATTTCCTCGGAATTAGAATTTTTCTTTTGAATTTCCTTAGAATTAGATTTTCCTGAGCTCCTTCTTTTAAATCCTTAGAGAATTAGTATTTTATTTCCCCACTATACCAAGCAATTTCAAAAAGCTATTTCCTTACAAAACAATGCATGGTTTTATTTACCAAAAAAAAGCTATCATCACACAAAAAATAGCTTGAAGGCATGGATGTTGTAATCATTTAATTTAAAATGAGATAAAGATTTTTTTATCGACATCTTTGTTCTGCAAGAACAATCTATCCCTCAAAAAACTAGATTAGAAAAAACGTAGATAGTCAAAAAAGTCGTATAACATAATGCAGATTATTTTCCATTTTCAAATTACAAATTTCCATAACAAAATTTATGATTAACTAAATTTATGATTTGCTAAAATGTTTCTGACAAATAAAAGAAACAAAGAAATTTCTGAGCTGTGCAAGAACACAGAAATACAGAAACACCAAAAAAGTAATTATCTCGAAGACTGTTTATCATATACAGGTACAAGAAACTGTTCTAAACATGAACATTTGTAAAAACAAAATGGAGTAATTGCATGGCTAATATAAAACAAAGAGAGACCGCGCTTAAGTTTGAGAAATGCAAAGAAAGCACGGATTGCAAAGCACATTCCACAATGTTCGTTGAAGCTTAAAAATATTTCTTTTCAAAATGTGTTAAAAATGTTAACTCACCCCAGCCTAAAACGACGTATAGCATGATTCCGCTGTTATCATTAAAGAGCGCCAAAAATATGAGATTGTGAAGGTAGAGTCCTTCCATGAGAATCCAACAATAGTTTGCCATTAAGAAGTACTGCCATATGCTAATTAGCACTTTGCAATCCCAAGTCTGCAAATAGATTAGAGTGATGTCAGCACAATGTCACCGTACAATCATACATCATGCATTTTTATTTCTGGTCGGCCAAATCTGTTTAGAACCCGGACAGATTAAATTTAGCATCACGGCCAAACGTAAATATAAAATCAAACATCATGTTTTGTTTGCGTGGAACAGCCGAAAATCTCGTTTAGCACCACAAAGCAGTTATTCCATGCATGCAGCATGACCTAAATATTCTCCATCTTCAACAACCTCAATAAAAAAGATGCTGGAAGAAATCACTCAGCCCTGCCTAATTCACAAGAAAGTGATTCATCGGAGGCTTATTTGGCTAATTTATTTTGAAAACGAAGCCACGCATGCAGTTATCCAATTCAATTCCCATGGTCACAAATCTTCCTTAATGATGTTCCAGTCCAACTGCATGAATTAATTTCAGAATATCTTCTTCTATTATACTCACAAACAAACGTGTTCCAAGAATAAACCTCACGATACATCTGCAATGTTTTCCGAAGTAGAATACCATTCACAATAATAAGATCATGCTCAAGTACAGTTTATTAACAATGCATATTTCCAGTAAGTTTCCACAGAAACAGAACTATCATGTCAATAGAGGCTGGAATGTAACACAGTTGTGCCAACATTGCAAAATTATTGACCTTGGAGACTATTGATCAAATAAAGCAGCATTTTCTAGACTTTTTCTCATTCGCCTATTTTGTCGCAATAAAGCAAAATTATGATAAATGACGTGGCTTACGAAATAACATTGGCTCACGTAGTGCACATGAAATTTTACCACATTTTTGTTTCTTTAAATAGCCCAAATTTAGCAAAGATTACTTTAAAAATATTTAAGTCTAATATCTGCCAATTATTGCTGGAAAAGCAAGATACATAAGAACTTTTGAGCTCACCTTACCTCATCTTCTTGAAAATAAATGGGTTTGCCATCAGAACCCAACATCAGATTGGCCTGTAGTCCAATGCCAGCTATCATTAGATTATCCTTTAGAAGGGTCATGAAGGCCCGGAACATAAAGGACACAAACAGGTGCATGTGAAGATTATTCCTGGAGCATCGCAATCGCCTAAAATTTCAACAAAAAACACATTTATAAGGACTACAGGTAACTTCTAATCTAACAGATGAAATTTGACAAGAAAGATTTGGCTTGTGTAGGAATTTGAAAATTTTGAATAATTGAAACCTGTTTCGTATTTGACAGATTGAAAACATAATCAAGAGAATAACAACGTTGTTCATCCTCAGTTTTACTGAAAAAAAACACCAATGTACACACACGATTGTATAAAACAATGCTCTTAAAATACATGTACATAATTAACAAGAAGTGATTAAAATTTCATGGATTTATTATTGATGTATATTGCTCGTGGAAGTTAAATTGGCTAACCTGAAAAGCTGAGTTGCAAAAAAATTCACAGGCTGCATTGTTGATCTAATAAATACAAATACAGCAGCATATACTGTATATCTGAAATCCAAAGTTCCTTAAGTCAACATTAATAAAAATAGGAACAACAGTCAAAACACTTCAAGACATGATGGAATTGAAGTTCGAGGCACTGAAGTTGCAATAGTCAAAAACTAAAAATTTGTAGTCTTATAGAGGCACTGATGTATAACATGAATAAATCATAACAGAAACAAAACAGGCATCTACGTGCCCCTGAATCCTCCATATCACGTGATCAACACCGCCTTCCTTTGAACAATAGGTAGATAAATGGATGATCTTTGTTCAATGTAGATACATGTATAATCAATTTGAATTCCCACTGGCAAGGACATAGAAAGGCAGGTACGTATAAAGTACATGTAGCTGGAGTCCAACAAATCAATTGAAGCAATTTTTTTTAAATTCTTCAGGCGTAAAAGCTTCTTATCTGGCATTTCAAACGATTTTCCATTGTAGTTGAACATGTTCCGTTTTGTTGGATAAAACTGTGATCGGCAACCGCAACACGTCTTCAGGCAGCGGTCTCGTGCAGCTTGGCTGCCATCAGCGTTAATAACGGTATTTTACAGGAATTTATTGCCTATTATTGGCCCGTGCAGAAATATATCAATGTTATTTCTGCTTTATGGAGCACTTTTGCTCAAAGAAAATGGAAGTTTATGGTGTGCACGCCTGTTCACACTATAAACTTAATAAGCGGCTTCCCCCGCAAAGGTGTTGAGGTGCATGCAGGGCCAATGCCCAGCGACAAATCGATTCAAATGATTTTATTGGGCAATCAAAAGACAATTTTCGGCCTGGAAACGGTTTCGTTGTATACAGATAAAAGAAAAACCATCTACCGGAAGATCTACCGTTTGCTCATTATCAGTAAAATGTGCCCGTATTAAGGGACTTCCGAATTTCTGAAGTTATCCAAGGCCCTGGTTAATTTACTGGGTAGTGCATTTGGGGTAGTGTAATCGTCTAAATAGTTTTGGCGTCTAAAATGTCATAGTTAGGTCCTTCTCAGGTAAAGTACAATATGTCATCCTGTATGCATTACATTGGAGCTAATGCTACAAGACACCTTGAATAATATAATTGTTGAACGGTGGCTGAGCAGCCTGTGGTGTCTGAAATGACATAGTTAGGTCCCTCACATGGTAAAAAATAGTACGTCATCCTGTATACATTTCATTGGCTACAAATGCTACAAGACACCTTGAATAATATAATTGTTGAACGGTGGCTGAGCAGCCTGTGGTGTCTGAAATGACATAGTTAGGTCCCTCACATGGTAAAAAATAGTACGTCATCCTGTATACATTTCATTGGCTACAAATGCTACAAGACACCTTGAAGAATATCATTGCTGAACGGTGGCTGAGCAGCCTGTGGTGTCTGGAATGTCATAGTTAGTTCCTTCACATGGTAAAGTACAGTATGTCATCATGTATACATTATATTATGCTAATGCTACAAGACACCTTGTAGAATATCATTGTTGAACGGTGGCTGAGCAGCCTGTGGTGTCTGGAATGTCATAGTTAGTTACTTCACATGGTAAAGTACAGTACGTCATCCTGTATACATTTCATTGGCGCTAATGCTACAAGACACCTTGTAGAATATCATTTGCTGAACGGTGGCTGAGTAGCCTGTGGTGTCTGGAATGTCATAGTTAGTTCCTTCACATGGTAAAGTACAGTATGTCATCATTGCATTATGCTAATGCTACAAGACACCTTGTAGAACATCATTGTTGAACGGTGGCTGAGCAGCCTGTTGTGTCTGGAATGTCATAGTTGGGTCCTTCACATGGTAAAGTACAATATGTCATCCTGTATGCATTGCATTGTCGCTAATGCTACAAGACACATTTAAGAATATCCTTGTTGAACGTAGATTCTAAAGACCACACGCCACCTAAATGTATATTTGAAGTATTGACAACATGTTACTGAAAGATTCGATTTGTGAAATGAGTAGAATTATACAATGCACGTTTTAGAATCAATTTTAAATGTTTTAGAACAACTAAATGCATTTGTGTAAATGTTACATGGATGCACATTTGGGATGTATTGTATATTTTTAAATAAAACATTGTAACTATGACAGCGCTAAAATAAGCATCACATCAGCACATTGAGCAGACGTTGCCAGTATGTGCTTATTAGTCTTCGAAATCCTGTGTGTAGCTTCTACACTACCATTTTCAAAAGGGTTACTTGAGATAAGACATGTAATTTTCACAAACTTAACATTTTGAATCTACTCTTTTCTATTCCCTGTTGAGAATTCTTGTAGTCAGCAGGGGCATCCTGCATGGGTGATCCCTGGTAGAAAGTTATCATGGAATCTTTATATTTTATGTCCAGGTCTTCACACTAATTTTACGAAAATGGGATTCAGGCTCCTTATCACTCTACTCCCAATTGCCTCGAGACATGATTACAACATGAACTTTAGTAAGTTCTCTGTTCATGCATCCCCTAGGAGTGCTAAATGCTCTGGAGTGAGTCTGATTCTCACCAAAGCGATCTTATTTTCCATGACTGATACAAACTCAAGCGAATGAATATTCGAGGAAGGAATTAAGCACTCCATGGTGCAACGTTAATCGCATTAACCGCTCGCCTATTCCGATGAAATCAGCCGGAGATCCCCCGATTAATTTGAGAATCGGTAATGAGATCCTGTAATAATTGTTATCAAAGACAATAAGGAGTTACTTACTTAATGAAGGCCAGCACAAAGAAGGCAATCAATAAGCTGCTTAAGGAACAAGCGTAACCGAGCTTGGAGATTGTCTTGATCACAGGAAGATATTCCTAAAAATATTGTAAATATGCTTTTTAATAATACATAACACTTTATTTGCAAATTTGATGATGACTTTTTATAGTTCCCAAGCTTCTAAAGTCATTGTTTATAATCAAATAATCGAATTTCTAGGAAACAACTAATACAGATTTTCATCTACCTCAATAATTGTGCCATTTTTCATCTCATATCCATGACCATAGGCCGGTGTTGGTTTCAAGAAACACAGGCTGTAGTTGGACCAGGGTTCATTGGTATCCTCACTAACGTACCACGTGCCATCTGGCCTGCAGTACCGACTGGCATTCGCTAAAAAATTCAATTTCATAACAATTTTAAAAAGTTGAAAAACGTTAATAGAAGCAGCAACTGAGAGGACATATTGCTCAATGTACCTTCTGGAAAGAAACCGGAAATGTACGTTGGACACTGAATTTTAAAGACTGTACCAGCTTTGAGGCGAGGCCAGCAGAATATACCGTCCCATACTGAAGGGCAGTGCAAATCTAAAAGATGAAGAAACAATTCTCTAAAATAACAGATTTTAAAGAGCAAAATTCATAAAACTTGAAAATTAACTTCCAATCTAGTCTACTAAAACGCAGCAGGTGTGAAATCATGTGCAGAAATTGGAATTTCCAAGAAATTCATGCTTCAACATTATGCAAGACAGGGAAAACAATTTTTGAAATACACTATATTGATATTACACCAACGCATCATATTTTCCATAGAAATGTGGGAGTAAAAAATAAGAGTATCTAAGAAAATCTTGATTGCACTAATTAGTGACCCAATTATTTAAATAGCCAATTAAAGACATGATCTTTAAGAGATATTATTGCAGCAATTGCTTTTGAAATTAACGACTTGCTTTACTTCAAAGAAATCCATCACGCATAAACAACTTGAAACTAGCAATTTTATCAAATTACAGGCAAGTCAACCAACTCTTCAATTTGATCTCAGCATGTTTTCCATAATTAAAATCAAAGGCTCCATTTCGAATATTGAAAACAAAAAATTGAATATAAAAGAGCTGAAATTGCACGTTGCTATGGCTTTAAAAACACTGATGAAAACATGTTTTTTTATTGAAATTCTGATATTTCTTCAGAGGAGTGACAATTTCTGGAGCGGAAGTTTAATCATCGAACGAGTCAAATAAACGTAATTTCATTTCATGTATCGATGGACGTTTAACATAGAAAAGTCTGGCACTTTTATCAAGAAAACATAAATTGCTATATGAGGGAGCTAAATTAATTCAAAATAAACCTAACTTCAAACTAGAATACTAGAATAGATTGCCTTAATCAAATGTGAACAAGGTGGGCTTCATAGCTGATTCTAATCAAATACACAGAAATATGAAAACTATAGAATTTCTGTAAGTACTCAAACAAAGGGCCTTAAAAACGTTTATAAAATTGACATTTACATTATTTCACCCAAATATTAATTTTTTATATCCAAATCTATTTTTTAAAATTTCAATTTTTGGCGAATAGTTAGTTAACTTGTTCTTGAAAGTTCAATCTTTCCACTTTATCTATACATATACTGGCACATATTATTTTAATTATAATTAGTTAATTAATATATAAAATCCAGATATATTACTAAATGATTCATTAACAAAGATTATTGATTATTGATTTTATAGATTTTCACAGATTATACTCGTATATTCTACATACAAGACCTTTCTACAAAAATTCAATTGTAACAATTGTTTTTGAAAGTTTAGAAGAAAAAAATGTTTAAGTGAAAGGAACTTTTAAATGCGAACACAACAATCAACGTGTTCACATATAAAAGTTCCTTTTACCATTACTAAAGTGTTTTTTTCAAACTTTTTTCAAAAAAAAGCTTTTAGGAGGCAATTTTCTGTCTGCAATAGCATATTTAGTTACTTAAGCCAATTTTAGTTACTTTGTTTTTCTGTATAAAGCAAAAGATGCCAATTTCGAAATGGCGATGAGTTTAGCGGCCCCATTAGTGGCAAACAATGCAGTCATTAAGACCATAAAACTACATGTTTCCAGGCCATATCCCATGTTAGCAATTTCAACCACTTTTAGCAGTTTAGCGCTCGTGCAAACAGTCCCCAAGGATGACGGTAAAACACACCATCGACTATTTTTCACATTACTCCAGGATTAAACATCGGCTTTACCGAAGCGTTCATGTGCCTAATTGGACCTGACATGAAATGGCGACCATTTTGGAAAAAACTATAACCTATAAAGCAAACCTGAGCTTAGCTGACTATTGAGGCTTGGTTTTCCAAAGACTCACCGATGCCTGTAATTAACGTTAAGAGATGCTTTTTGGCAAAGTTAAATGATAGCTTAGTATAAATACCTAATAATAACATCAAATTAGATCGTGGCATTTCATATTGTGATGCATTAATGACTTATATTTTTTTCTAAGAAATTTTCCATTACAAAAACTTTGACAGCAATATAACTTGTTAAAACTTGTTGCATCAGAGTGAGTTAAGAATTTGCTTTGAAAAGATGTACAACAATATGAAAAACATTCTATAAAAAAAAATAAAAATGAAACGTTTGACAAAATTACAAATTGGACTTATAGAACTTGAAAAGTTCTGTTTCGTTCTAGAATTTTGATTTATTTTTAAATGTAATGAGATTTAGACTCAATTTTGAATTTCAAGACGATAAGTTACAATTGCATTCTTGTTAAAATTACAAAATAAAATGGATTTCCATGTGCTGAATTCTTTATTGTGGATTTTTAATCTAAACTTTAATTTAACTTTAAATGGATCTACCAGAATCTAAAGATTCCCTGGTTAATAACCTGAACGACTAGGAACTCTAGACTTTTTTCTTTTCACAATAGTTTGCAATTTTTTTTGTACAGTCCAAGTTTCGACGCTTTTGAATATTTAGTATTTGCTTTTCCATCGTTTGGAAGCATTATCAAATTATAGAGCAAACTTTTTTGCTGAAAATGTCTAGGGAAATTTTCTTCATCCCAGTTGTGGCAGTTTAATCTTTAACAAAGTTAATACCTATTTTGACTTTTACGCATTCTTAACAACTTTGACGTTTTTTCGACAAGCAAGGTAAGAAATATACAAGATTGACTTTAATACAAAATGTCAACAGTCTCGTGATTTTAGAATTCTTAGTTCACTTAGAGAGGCTACCGGTAGATTTAGTAACAAACTTATTAAAACTAAGACCTCCTTAATATTCAAAATTGAAAAAAAATGAAAGTGTATGATAAAATATGTTTATGTTCGCTAAGATATGTCATCTCTAATTTTCTATAAAAAATTCAGAAAACGGAAAATGAATGCCTGGAACTAAATGTACTTTACAATTATATTTTTACATTTCAATTTCATCTTAATGTAAACGGCAGCAACTAACTGTATAAAAGTAAAATGGTAAAGCCAAGCAAGTGTATATAAAAATGTGTATATAAAAATGTGCATAGAAAGTGAATATCATTACCTGAATCTGTGGTATTCATTTCCATAGAATGCCTGAGGAGACATTCGCGACGCTTTTCGTCAATTCTGTTATTCTGCAACGCTATTTCCGCTGAATTAATCTATAAGAAAGAGAGCGATGTTGCTTATCTAAAAAAATCCATCATTGCTATAGTTTTGAATGGAAACTCCCAATCCAACTTTCTATTTTATTTCAGAAAACAATTTCATGAATATAACTAACTTGCGTCACTTTTTTTTGGAAAAGAAGATAACCATATAAAGTAAATTCGAAGAAAATTTTCCAAATGTACAATGGGTAGACTTATTTGCTTAAGCTTCAACTGAAATCAATTGAAGTGCTTTTGATCGAGCGATCTAATGCAAAAAAATACTGAATTCATGTCCATAGCAGAAATGAAAACACCATTTACAAGATATCTCCATTTTTTTAATGAAATCTTCTACTCATTGTGTGATGCGGTGTTATTTCAAACCATGTCTGGCTAGTCTGGAATTTTCAGTTAATAACACATTTGATGGGAATCAATTCAACCGAATTATATTGCATTGCAATGCATCCTACAATACAAACAACAATAATGGAATATACTTATTTAAAAAATGGATAAACTTTCCAAAATTTCATAATCTGGGATACCTGGAAAATAAACAACATGCCACAATTTGTAAATATGCAGTGCTTTTCTATTGAACACGTTGAATAATACTTACATTATTATAAATTATTTGGAGAAAAAAAATTAAATGAACAAAATTTCAAGCGTTGTACACATTAGAACCCCTTTTTAGAATAAGTTTTGAACATGTTTTGTACATTTTAAAATGCGTTGGCTCTAAATCGTTATTCTTAGCAAAGATTACAACTTTTTCAAATGACAAACTAATTTTATTATACGTTGGAGCTTTCGGTAAAGTATAGTCTCCAACTTTGTATAAAAACTTAAACTTCAAGTACAATATAAAAATTAAAATACCAAATTGAAAGCCACAAAAACAACTTTTAGTGCTTGTAAGCACGTCAGAAAACATATATTCTGTAATCGAATCAACCGCTTCATTATCATAACTTGACATTGAATGATGTATGCGAATAAGATTGGAAAACATTTAGTCAAATTCCAAATTCAAGTTACAAAAAACAAAACGTCGACATGAATTTCTGTTCAGTTTCTGTCTTTCAAAGATGAAGTTGTACAATCTAATTTATGAGAACATCGAAGCAATGTCAAACAATCTTAGTGACTAATCCAAAATTGCCATGAAGTTGAATGTCACGATTTTTCAGGTTCAAATCATTCGCCAATCCTCTCTAATTTTTCATAAAAATACTGTCATAAAAAAATCGGTTTAGCTGATATTGTCAGTAGAGCTTTTTTGAAGCCTGATAAAGCTTTTTAAAAAAAAAAAAAAAAAAAATATGGAAGATTCTCTGATGGAAATTGCTGCCAAGTTCCAACTTGGAAATAAAAAGGCAACGCAAATTGCACTGAAGCAATTCCAGAGTGCAGATGCCATAAACTGATTTTTGTTTGGAGGATTGATAAGACTCGCATCTAGCATTATTTCGTTTTAGAATTGTGCAAGCTGAGTTGAGAGCATAAAAGCTAGATGAAGTAGTGAGGTATAAATAAAATGAATAAAATGTAGATTTTGCACACAAAAAAACGAAAATTTCAGACGTAATACACTTTGCAAACTCGATTCTGTCTTCCATTTTTCTAACATTCGTGTAGGCAGTCATTCCACCTTGAAATTCTAATAATTCAGTTGTGATAGAGTGTATCTTGTACAACACCAATTTACATGCAAATTTAGTGCTAGAAATATACTCTATACAACTCTGAGCTTGGTTTTCAAGTCTCTAATTTTAGATATTTATATTGGTTTAATGGCGACATTTTCTATACTTGTGATTTGAATAAGCAAGTATATTTACATGTCCTTGTGTATCATGTTAATGACATGTTATTATGATCGCATTATTCAAGAGCTAAGTTGACATGCCATTATCGTATATGATATGTTAGCATACTTAAAGTATGTATCCATTACATGCTATTTGTGTGCATTATAGGAACATATGCATACATTTTGAATACGAAAATTGAATGTACATTTAGCCCTTGAGTCATGCAGAGAACATGTCTGACTTCACTTTCCACGGTTTCACATTTCCGAAATATTTAGAAAATTGCCTTCAAAGATATACTGTTATTATAAGAAATAACTTAGGATTTTCATGACATACACGCATATGATGATAGCATCTAAACGTGTAAAAACCAAAATTTCCTGCTCTCTAAAATGGCTATTTCAGTTTTTTTGTACGACATATGGTTTTCGAATAATAAACGAATATGCAAGACTTTTTGACCGCCCCTAATAAAATTCCTAAGGCATCATCTAGACTGTCACTAACGTTATACTATGTGTACATTATTTTCATTACTAACATATGAAAACGTGTCACCTTAATTCAGGCAAAACGATTTCATGTAACTAAAATCTGCTTTATAAGAACTTAATTATAAGTAGAGAGGAAGATAGTATTAAACAAACACACGATCCCGAATACCGCTTAATATCATCGCAGTATTAAGTCGACCGTTAAACATTTTTATAATTTGAAATACGTATCCATCTTAAAACTAATTAAATGTCTGGAACACGCATCAATAAAAACTGAACTGCAGAATGTGTTGATACAGCTGGTATTAATTGAAGACTCAAGTGAGTTGTGTATACTCTGTGAAAATACTTTCATCTATGAAATCTTAAGAATAACTACGGTATATTAGCTTTGTATTCATGCGAAATATATATTCGAATTCGAGTAATAGTGCAATTAAATGAAGATTCATTATGATAATGAGACATTTAATTTCAAAAATATGAATTTGAGATTACAAGTTTTGAAAGCACTATGAAAACTTTGTTAATGTCACTGGATGAGGGTGTTATTCCTCAAACAGTTTGGGAAGGGGGGAGGGATGAAGGCACCACTGTAGTATATGAATAACTACAAAACATGGTGCTCTTGAGCTAGGTGGCGCAGTATGTCTGCCAAAGTAGCTCTAAAGGAATTCCCTAATGTATAACTGTTGGGGCATCTCAATCCAGTTCATCTTCCCTATAAATAGAGCCGATATGGGGGACTATCAGAATCCCTGACGGTTTATCAGATATTGTTTTGTCACTCGACCTTTCCTCTAACATCCAGCAGCTGCACCATCTCATCTGTCAAGAGCTCAACATACTCCATGAACCCGCCAAGTGTTTAATATTGATTTCTCACAAGTGGATGGCAAATTACTTCAAGAGAGGGGTATAATCTGTCAAGGGGGAAAACGTCCATTTTTTTACTCCTTTCTGTGTTTTTTAGCCTATGTAACAGACATGTTGCTCAATGGATATCATTTCATATTGGATTTTTGGTATCAAATCAAAGTGATTCATGTGACATGTTTGAGATTAGCAAGGATTTCCATTCTTTGCAATCTAGCAGCATGTCCATGCAATGAATGTAGTCTAGATGTCATCCATCATCGACATTTGGTAAAGGTTAGATCATAGTTAATTACTTGTATGTTTCAACATCTACTTGATGTATCTGTTAGCCATAATGTAGCTAAGCTGGTTTTTAGAAACTACCTACACAGGAAATCTATGCAAGAATGCTGATTATTTAACTGAATATAGAAATTATACATCTGGAAGTAATGAAAAAAATGTACTCTTCTTACAGGAAAATGTAAATTTGTTAATTCCAGAATTTTTTCTGGTAAATGTATGTTATTGGTATTTTTAATACAGGAACTGGTTTGGCTTTTTAAAAATATTACATTTTGTAAACACAAGCTGTTTTTCAATACAAGTAAATATGTTTTGAAAATAATATTTTCAAAAAACTATTTTTAAGAGTTTTTTAAACTTTTTACTTGAAAAATTAAATTTATAAAATTGTAGATTAATAAAATGCACCTTTCTTGATAATACCAACTCTTTATTTACATAACTTGACATTTCAGATAGAGTAAGACAAACATGAAGTTCTCTTTTAAGTTTGCACATTAGGAACATGCACTTTCTTTAAAATATTGACTTTAGTTTTCGTGCACAAGAAATGCTATACTAATCGTATATTGCTTCTTGCATTTTCAAATACGACAATCTGTCTCGTGTCAAGCTGTACTGCCTTTTTTGCTGTCCAATTTGACATCAAACTGGAAAAAAAAATACAGCCACATTCCGCCTTAGGCAAACAAAAAACTAGCTGTAAATCCAATTTGGGAAATTGGTCCCAGAGACCATTATAGTAATCCAAACGCGAAAAAAATCAGATATAGTGTAGCACCACTGTTTGTATTTACTGCATTTTTTGTTGACTGTCTCTAATTTTGGTTGGTTGTCCTAATCAGCAATCACTTATCTAAATTGTAAGCCAGAAGTCATCGGATATTGGGAAAGTAATTTGTATACGAGATTGGTATGTAAGAATGTTTAGGCAATAAAGCAGTATCAGCAAAGAACGTCCTTCACACAAAATGTCGAACAATATTCTTATCACGTTATAAAAAAAAGCTAACATGAAGCAAAAATATAGCGTTTCTTGCAATATTTAAACAAAAGTTGTCTATCCTACGTATGAAAACTCGCTCTAAACGTGTATATTACAGCATCAAAACCGTCCCCAACAAAGTCACAATCACATATTTGAAGAAATGATGGATTTTTACAAAATATTAAGTTTGATCTAAATATCTTGTCAGCATCGGAAATATTGTGTTACATCCTGTATTGCATACTTTCCTTGATAAGAAAACATCTAAATAGAGGCAAGATCCCCGATGTTGTTCATCGATTTCCAAGATAGGAATCCATCAACAACATTTGATAGGGGCATAAACTTTATGATACCTCAAATTGGTCCTTAATTCGTAAATGCAAAATGGGACATTTAAATACAGGAAAACCTTCATGTCGCCAGGTTGGTTAACGATCATCATTAAAAATATAAAATAAAGGCTATGATTTTGTTATAATGATACTGTATTTCAGAAACATGAAATTACTAAAACTAATAGGCATCGAGAACGATTGTTTACAATCTTTATGACGTGCTTCAAAACATAAAAACGCCATCAAATTGCCCACACATGCTCATTTACTGGATTTTAAGAAAGAAATTCATCTTCAATAACAATCGATTGGTTTCACATTTTAACAAGAATTGTTATTTGCTTATATTGTTTACAAAATGGAATCATATAACCGTTAGATACAAGAGGGTAAACATGTTATTTCGTTTCAATTAGGAAACAGTATTTAAGAAAGCATTGAAAATAGCTGTAGATTATCTCAAAATAGACGAAATTAACTTATATTTACTGAATTGCGTCCCGAATTTGCACTGGTAAGCAATTCATAGAGGAAATATTGTGTTGACATGTCTATAATATGATTCCAAGAGAAATTTCTAAGTTTGATTTTGGTAAAAAATGTTTGTTACTCAACTTCAATTTTGTAAATAAACGAGCAATTCCGTTATTGCTTAATTAGTATCACTGAAAGCCATTAGTCAATTAGCAACATACGATTTGTTCCAGTTCATCATCTCTAAGCTTTTATTAACCAAATCAGACAACGATTTATCAAATACCAAAATGAGAAACGTTAAATATTTACACTAATTGCATTTTAAATGCGCTATAAATCATTTCCGGTATTCTGATTGCTTCAAAACAGTTTTTTCTGCGGGTATTGCAAGGCCCCAAATAGGGCAAGTTATTATCATTTAAAGCACGTATTTCACGAAAAAAAATCAAGCAAAAAGCAATAAATGAAACCGAGTTAGGAACTGCGTCAGTGCATAAATTAGATCGTCACACTTCTGGGAAATCAGCCATTGAAAACAGTACTGAACCCAATGCAAAAGTGTCTTAAGAATGCGAGGCAGGACCCTGATTCATTTGGAGAAAAAAAATCGAAATATTGCAGGAAAACCACAGGGGAGAATGTCTTTACTCGATGGGAGATGTCAGGCTAAAGCTATTTCCCCTAGTGATTTTTCTTGAAAATGACTGATAGTAACAATGTTAAGACCTCAATGTGGTTTCACCTTATGGGATCAATGAGTTGATATAATAGATCTATAGGGAACAATGTATTATTTATGTCTTGTACTGAATCTTCAGATCTTTGTCTTTTGCATGGTGTGATCTGAAATTTAAATTTTAAAAACGAAGTTTATCAATGGATTTCTCGATTAAATTTCCATCTTTGTGACCCAGTTTTTGAACAGAAAAAGTTACAATCCTGAACATGTTTCCTTCTTATTTAAAATATATTCCTTAAATTTGAATAAAAGTTATCTGTTGCACAAATTCAAGTGTATTCTACAAATACAAACTACATTCATCTACATTGAATAATCAAGTACGGTGGGAACAAATAACAGAAAAATTTATTTCTATTATACTTGCCTCGTTTTTAAACTAAGGGCCGTTTTACCATATGTAAAAAAAAGAATACTAGATAACAATTTGTTAACATAGCCAAAATAAATCTACACTCTTAAGTTATTTACCCACTTTTCTATCTTCGGCATCCTCATATCTATTTTTGGTACAGTGTCACAAGGATATCCCCTGTGACACGGATTGGGGACAATACCTATAGACGTCACATAAGGTATTCTTTTTTAAATAATAAATTCCATTAGTAAAGTATTATGTTAGTATATAATAGTGGTAATGATAACTGCTAGTCTCCTGGATATAATATCAATAATTGGCCACGTGATAATGAAACCTTGTTTATTTCTTAAAGCAGAATCGGCCCTTACTTTAAAAACGCGCCTTGTTTTCAATTTATTTCTTCAAAAAAGCCAGTTTGGTAAACACAATCTCTTAAACCTACCAGAAGAAGTTCAATAACAGCCCACTCATCTTCAAACTGCCTACTACTAGTATAGTTCTATAGTATTTTTTTCGAGCAAACTGCAGAAAAAAAATGACAATGTCAGTTAAGAAATATTTTTTGCTGTTCCTGTAGTTACTTAATCTTCAAGAAAAAAGACAAATCGAATTAGTCCAAATCTTCCCTTAGCGAAATATGCTAAGGCAGCAGTCAAAAAACAATTAGAGGTACATTATATTGATAAGGCTTCACCAATCGAAAAGCATTACAGTAGCAATATTTGTCTGAAGAAACTATCAAAATCGATCAAGTTTCGCGTTTTGATGTCTTGATCCTATCGAAAAACGAGACTCACAAATCCAACTAGTCCTCCAAATCGATTTGTTAGACAGGAAAATTGAGCTTATAAAGAGATGCTACAGTATATTTAGAAGTTCAGCTCAAGTACGCCCACAATGAGTATTGTGTTTACAGGGGGGAAAACAGACTGTATTTACAAAGGCTAAAACGATTGTCAGATAACAAATGTATTTACACCTATGGACTCTCGAGATATGGAGTGACATGATTATTGAAGTTGTAAAAAACGTATAGCAAGATGACACATGTCAATGTATATAACACGCCTTACAAGTACATTTTTAACAATGCTATTATCCATAAAATGTAATTCTCATTTCCAGTACATGCACAAGTTTTACCAGTTCGATAGTTTGAATTCAAACTTGTGTGCCATAACCACAAAATTGAAGTCATTCCAGATTCCGACAGATTCAAGAATCAAATCGCTTTACCATCCGTAATTGAGCGTTTTGAAATTTCAGTAATCTTTTTTATTGATTTGTCTTTTTAGAGGGAGGATGGGTACAACAAAAGCTTCTACAAATATCAAACTTAGTGGTTTCATAAAGTAACCTTGCTTGAGTATACATTATAGTTTTTCCGTTTTCTATCTGCAAAAGTATTGTTTTCATCGAAATGGTTTCAGAATTTAGTACGTTAAATGAAAAATGGGTTATCTGCGGGGGGAGAAGGAGGGGGGTGAAGCAACTTTATGATCATTTCTTTCGCAAAATACGCCATCGTAGAAGCAAAAACGAGAAAGCCCGAGAGCAGTCAGATCGATAGCCGGACGACCAGCGTCCATTTCGGGGAAGAAATTTTGAGTCATTTGATATCTGCCTCACTTTATTTTATTGAATTGGAAATGGACTTGAGAGAAAAAGGCAGAAAGGAGATCATTTGCTTCAACAAATTTTATTTCCTACGAACGGGAAAGCCGTAAAAGCACATCCCTTAAATGAAGCAGGAAGTATTAGGATAAAGTTTGAGCTTAGCACGCTAAGGAAAGTTGAAGGGAAAGCCCTACAAACGTACAGTACTTGCAATATTAAAGAACACTGTTAACTATAGTGTCTCAAATAACCGGAATCCAATGCATATGATCAGTTATAACATTCAAAATGCAACAAAACTAAATGAAACCCATATTTGGAAAATTTTCCTGGTGAAAAAAACAATAGAGATTTCTATTGTTTTCTATAGTTATTTGGAACGTTGTTTTCCATTGGTATCAATAGAAAATTTCTATTGGTTTTATTGCTTTCAATTGTTTTCTATTGTTTTCTATTGTTCAGTCAATACAGCTAAGCCATAGAAGTCAATAGAAGCCAATAGATGTCAATACAGGAACCATAGAAAACCATTAAAACCTATAAAGTGCCCAAATAACAATAGAAATCTCTATTGGTTTCTATTGGTTTTTTTACCAGGGTTAAAGAATTGAGTGGAAAAAATATGTTGGGCCATATTATTTCCAACATATGGTCAAATATTACTTATATTCCATAAACAACATGTGTAATGTTTCATAAACGGAAGACAACATGGACTTTAGGTGCGTTTAACGTGAGATTAACTCTCGCGAGTTAGTCGTCACATCTCGTATTCCACAAATTTTCCCAAACTTAGCTTTCCCAAACATTAAAAAACCCAAAACATAAACATCTCGACAGTTGTTCTCAAAATTCGAACATGATTCGTATTTTGCGAGCTGCTATCAGAGAGGCCAGGGCTCACGTGTCCACTAGCGATAAAAATCGAGATAGACAGCTCTCGAACAGCAGCACGCGCAATTTTGTACGTGCTACACTGAGAACTGCTATCGAGAGCATCTCGAGAGTTTCTCTCACGTGGAAACCAACCTTTAGATCATTGTGAACTTTCTGATATGCCCATATATTGCATGTCCAATTTTTAAAATTTCAATATACTGTATGCAAATATACATATCATTTTCAATACATTTTCATAAATACTTTTTCCAAGCATTACAAAAATTCTGAGATATTGTTTGTTAATATGAGCAGGAACATTCTGATTTCTTGTTATAAAAAATGACCTCGGGGACATAGCAATAGCAATAGCAAGCAATTCCTACATATTGTTTACGTTTAGAAATGTACGTATAATAACAAAAATAGACTTCTAAAGAAAAAAATGGAGCAAATAAGAAGAATGCGGGGATATCCCTTTGAAAAAACAAAATGATGTGATTCTATACAGTACACAGTATTCAGAAAAAAACCATCGCAAACTGGGTGACATTAATAGGGTCAGTGTGGATGTTATTGTTAGGTAGCAAAATGATCATTAGGGTCAAATAAGACTTATTAATAACTGATGACCTGCAGCATATTGGTTAGATTTCCTAAGAAGCCACTGCTAAGGTCTGAAAAGAAACTAAACTTTTTCTTTGAACAATGGACAAATGTGGACGTGGAAACCTAAAATCAACTTTCAAATAATCTACGGTCAAAACTTGCTCCCAAATAATACAACAGTAACTTGAGAAACACGATATCGATTTTTTCCTGTGCATGTAAAAGTAGATAATTCAAAGGGAAATGTGGACCGTAAGGAATTGCGTTAGAAACCGCGACACCTGCCGTGAAAACTAAACCTGGTGATGAATCGCAATTGGCCCCTTTGAGAATTCGGATTGAAATTTAATCCCGAAGGCGTGCTACGGAGGAGACATCACTGCATGAACTTGGTCGGTTGTTGACCGAATATAATTTGATTTTCGAAATGTGTTAAGATGTTAAAAAATGCATTAGAGTGCCCTTTGTTTATTTCACTTGTTGAATTAAGGTTGGCAGTTAAAAGATCAACTAGTGTTAACAGCCTACGTGACACAATCTCAGCGTGCAATGTTACCATGACAGCATTGATGAAATTAGTTTAGAATGGTAGACTTAAGATAATATAATTATCCTCACGTCTTGAAACATTAATTTTTTAATTCGTAGTCATATCTAAGTAACTTCACACACATAAATGCAACAAAAATGTTTACACACTTGCCCATAAATACTCATTTATGTGTCTGTATGACCATACATATATTCAAAACGAAATATATAATCATTTTAATACACTGCCCTTAAAATGTAAAATACACAACCCCCTATGTTGGCAAACCATGCGTACACACCTGCTAGCAGTGATTGCCCCCTTATAGGGGTAGGTTATTGAAAAATGACCTACGAGGACGTCCTCGAAATTCCTTCAAAAATTAGCCCCCCCTCATTCCCTAAATACATGGTGTCCATTTTATCCCATACCATTTCCCCTCCCTAATTGACGTCCTTAAATTTTGTTTAAAAAGTAGGGTGTACACAATTTTTTTGGAACATACAAAACCCCATAATATAAATTTCCAAGCACTACTCTCTACCAATTTCATGGCATTTTTCCAGATTTTTCTGATAACCGGAAATTTCCTGACCTCAAAGGGAAAGTCCAGCAATAAACTTTGTGTTTAACACAAAGTTAGGCATAATTGCTGACGCTCACCAAGATTTTGAAAATTGAATTTTGAAAAATGCCATCATTAGTGGACGTCCACAATGACTACCCCCTACTTCCCCCTGTCCACATGGTGTCCACATGCCAGAAGACCCTCCCTTCCCCCAAACCTCTCTTGAGGACGTCTTTTTTGAACGACCCCTAAGCCCTATTTCCAGTTATTCCTAGTTGGTTGCCGCATTAAGAGGAAAATGTGGTCCAGCACCATATTAAAAAAAAGTGTATTCTACTGTATTTCGATTATAGGTCCCAACTTGTCTCAAGTTCTGAAAATGGTTTATATTGATTAGTTTATTTGTAAAAAACAAAAAGTAAGTGGTGGTCATCGTATTCTCTAGTGATCTACCTACTCGTGTATCTACCAATATATTAATTTAACCTTGTTTAGACTCTGTCCAGCATTAGTGTGGACAACACTTTATTGCCCATAGCATTACCACTTAAGGTACAAGCTTTTAGAAGAAGAAAAAAAGAGGTTTCAGCTGGTATCATTCCACATAATTTCTTCTTATTTACCAGTGTTAGCCTCCAAATTACTTCCGCGGAAATGACGCATCTCCAGGAAGATTTACAGCGCAATTTGCGCTCCTTAGGACTTGGAATGAATTGAAAAGGCAAACAGAAAACGCATTAGGCATTTGGTTGTAACAAATACCAGACTCATTACCACAATAGGCTTTGCAACACATCTTGAGACAACAACAAGAAGAAGAAGAAACAAACGTGTTTCCTTGGCAATTTGTTAATTAAGACCAAATGTTTCTGGTATTTTCGCTATTTCATTTGCAGCTTCTAATATCCGTTTTCCTGAAAAACTCTACGAGAAAGCCACTTCCTAAGTATAGACGCACCTATTATGTTATCCCAGGTTGACTAATGAAATTAAACAGGTTGGGAATTTGAGATGAAGTGTGGGGGGAGGGGAGAGGGGGTAAAACATACCCAAATCCCACCACTTTCCTTAAGTTCCGTCTTTGAAAATAACAGTTCATTTGCCTCTTTCTCGCTTAGAATAAAGACTTCAGATCAAGTGAAATTTCTTGCTTGCGATAAAAGCTCAACGGTTTTCTTGTGCAAAATCGAGGCAAAAACCTGTAAAAATGGGCAAAGTTCTGGAATATTCAATTTGGGAGACCGAGGTATTTGTCTAGAAATATTCGGCAGAACGCCTCGAAGCACGCATGCATGGAATGCAGGCTGAAAATCGCAGAATCTGAGAATAGGAAAATTTAATCTCAACAGTTACGTTTAGCATATTGCCAAAAACGTATTTTGGCATTTCTGACGGCCTTTTGCTTTTCATCCTTCAAGGAATATCTAAGCGAATGGGTAAAACAGCCTGCGAAATTCACATGCCCCAAGTCATCAAGCCACAAACTGATAAAAGGAATTCTAAAACCATTATCTTGAATTTCGAATTTTTTTTACAAATACAAAAGCAAATAAAATGAACGTGAGCCAATGTGATTATTTAGGAAAGTATTAAGTTTATATCAAACATACTTACCGCCAGCCTTAAGTTTGAACATAAGGCACATTCGGAATTTCCAATTATTATTGCAAACTCTTCATTTGTGGTTTTATATCTGTCATATTTCAAACTATTGTTACAATTTTCATGCTGACATGTACATTTTTTCATGAATCCGGATAATGGCACTAGCACATACTTTGTTGAAACATACATTTCCGTTCTGCAAACCAGATTTATCAAAATAGAAGAGTGAAGTAAATCATCTTTTTTGCATTATCTTGACTAAGTGATGAATCGGATGTAATTTATTAAATCGTCATGAGCTATAAGATCACAACCTTCAGCAATATGTCTTCATGAAACAACGCAATTTATGCGAAAAATCACGATGTTGAATGACAAATGGGAAAAGATTTCTTAAAAAGCTCTTTGGGGAAACTTCAACCATAACAATGCATCTGTCATCGTTTGAAATACGATTATAAAAAACCTTTATGAGAAAAAGGTAGAATACAAATCTTCAATTGTGTCACTGAATGGAGATAAATGTTGTCTTACCACAGAAATGTTTCTTCAAGATTCTGGTTGCTAGTAATTTGAACAACATTCAAATAAATAATTTTACAACTATTATGCTATTACTGAAGAAATTACTTAATTCTGATCAATGTGAAATATTTAAGTAAAAGTTATATAAAGTCGATAAAAATATTCCATTGGATTATCTTGCAAAGTGGAATATTAAACAAAGGGACATGGGGGAAAAATAATTAAAATAAGGTTTGGTCACGGATGAACAATGTTGCATGAGGGGAACAAAAGAGAATTTTAATCAAATCCATTACTTCCGAAAGTAATCCGAATTACCAATGTTATGAACAATTCAACGATTCGACTAACATGTTAAAAACAATTTTAATGCATTTGATATTCCCTTTTTGGCAATGATCCAATGTATTTTTTTTTATCACAAATTGCACTCCAGATAATAATTCATTTCACTTATAGGTCCTCAGAACGCCGAATAATTTCATCATAAATAAGGTCATGCGAAATTGCCATATCTACTGCATAATGACCAAGATGATTCTTTTTTTTAGGAACAATTGAAGAAGTTCCCGATATCCGAACAGCCCGCAGCTGAATAAATACAGCGATGATTCAATTTCGGAAATCAGAATTGCTGTAGCGTGGCCAGCTACTTGTGTTATTGAGTCGAGATGGAGCCAGAAGACTCCTGGGAGGGCAAATATGTAGACTCGCAGATTTTATTAAAAAAAAGGATGAACGAATAGGTCAATTTCCCCAATAAGTCCTTGTGGGCATGTTAGAAACCCGATAATAACAACGATAAAGATTTTACTGCGACTAAAGCAGACATTCCGAGGCATATCCTCATATAATGGGAAATGATATTGATCTTATTTGGACTGCGATGACGTCATCGGTCCTCTGTTGTCGAATACTTTCAAATTTTTCGGTTATTTAACACACAATTTACACGCTATTTAAAAAACAAAAAAGTTACGAATTTTTCATAAAATCGAAACTACTTTGTTTTTTAATCAAAGTAAATCCAAATTTGCACAAATATAGGCAACAAACGTATGAACATAAGAGCTAATTCAATTTGTACTCAAAAGTGTAGACTCATCAATTGTCCAATGGCGCAAGCGCCTTTGTGGACCTGAATAAACCTTGAGCTTTAGTTTGACTTATGATTTTAAATTGACGCCATACGAGTGAACACCAGTAAATCTGACAATTTCTAGATTCCAAATGGCAAAAAAAAATACCAACCAAAAACACCAGTTATGAATTATGGATGGGCAACAGCAACTCGCGTTCATCACAATGCCAAAAAAGTCTACAACATAACACACGACGTCGTTAGTCAACTTCAAATATCAAGAAAACCGCGATTTGATGGGAGGGACATTGTCAAAACATCTAAATGGGAAAATCATTCATTTTCAAAGAAAAAATGACTACTGTGCTGTTTGTGTTAGAATAAAGCGTTGCAATTTCAATTATGGCATTATGAAAAACAACAATATATAAGATGCAGGCAAAAGAAATAATTTCGTTATTCTATCAATGGTTGAAAAGGGTAAAAAAGTTTGTGGATAAACGTAGACAACCTCAGAAAAGTTTGTGGAAAAATGTAGAGAACCTCAGAAAAGTTTGAGGATAAAATTTGACAACATGAGAAATGTTTGTGGGTAAATGTAGTCAACCTCAGAAAATGTTGTGTATTAAAGAAGACAATCTCAGAAAAGTTTGTAGATAAAAGTAGGCAACCTAATAAAAGTTTGTGGAAAAATGTAGACAACCTCAGTAAAGTTTGTGGAAAAATGTAGACAAGTACCTCAGTAAAGTTTGTGGAAAAAATTTTACAACCTCAGAAAAGTTTGTGGATAAAATTAAAAAAACCTCAGAAAAGTTTGTGGAGAAAATTAGAAAACCTCAGAAAAGTTTTTGTGGAAAAATGCAGACAACCTCAGAAAAGTTTGTGGATGAAATTAAAAAACCTCAGAAAGGTTTGTGGAAAATGAATACAACCTCAGTAAAGTTTGTAGAAAATGTAGACAACCTCAGTAAAGTTTGTAGAGAAATGTAGACAACTTCAGAACAGTTTGTGGATAAAAGTAGACAACCTTAGAAAAGTCTGTGGAAAAATGTAGACAACATAAGAAAAGTTTGTGGATAAAAGTAAAATACTTCTGAAAAGTTTGTAGAAAAAAGTAGACAACCTCATGAAACAGTTTTTCAAAGCATAAAATAGTACTCATAACGTGAAATAATGTGTTATGTAAGGATCCAATTTGCACAATGTCGCGAAGTAAGACCAACACGCGGACTTTGGATCGAACTATTTATTACAAAAATGTACTGGGGGCAATAACTTAATT